>PVKE010014863.1:0-34319 GCA_004027555.1 Craseonycteris thonglongyai
AGCTATCTGTTTAGATTTTTAGCCCATTTTTAAGTTAAGTTGCTTTCTTATTGCCTAGATATTAGAGTTCTGTGCATATTTTGAATTGGTGGGACAGTAAAATGCTTCATTTTTATGAAGGGTTTCCAGGGATAACATATGTCTCAACAAGCTTGAAATTTGAGTAGTTGGCAGCAATAGTTCACAAGTCAAGATAAAAATACAGCCTAATTGTGGACTCTTGTTTAGACATTACTGCCATAAAATGATTATGTTAGCTTGAATCCACATGATGGAAAACTCTCAATATAGATTTAACGAATGCATCATAATGCTAGCAGAAGCCAATATTCTTGACGTACCTTCTACCCTTTTTGAAATGCCTCCCTCAGCATGCTGACAAGTGATATCTGTGGCTGATTTATTCCAGATCTGTCCCTACTTAGGCAGTCCAAAGATTCCACCCTATTTGTGGATTTTGTTGACCTAATTCAAAAGTTTGACTTAACTGTTCTGCAGCAGTAGAAATAGCAACAGTTTATTCCAGGAACATAACCGTGGTACATTTAAGCCATTTATACAGGCTTCTGCACATTATATACCCCTATGTAAATTACTTTTGTATTTACATATAATAGAGAAGTTCTGTTATCTTGAAAAAGAGTAGAAATAGGAGTACATGAAGAAATAGAAAGAGAAACAACCAGTGGATGGAAGAGACTGAGATGAGCAAGAGAGAAGATACTAATGAAAACTTTTTCAGTGAGTATAGTATTATTTCCTTTCTATAACAACCTGGCCAAGCAGGTATTATTATTCACATACAACAAATGAGAGAAACTAAAGCTCATTGTAAAATGGATAGTTTAAGTCTTCATAGCTTGAAAGTGATGGGACCAGGAGTTGAATGCTGCTCTTTTTACCAGTCAGGATTCTGGCAGGGATGAAATGGCACACACTGAGCAATTTGAATTCACCGGGCAGCACCCCGAGGTAACAGAAAGGATAATGCAGTCCACTGACCCTGGAGGGTTTGACATGATTACAGAGACCCAGAGATGGGGGTTAAAGAAAGTTGCCTGACAGAAGTGTGATGTTTTCATCATCAAGGGGTACAGCCAGTCAAGAGTGATCTACAGAGGAGGGAGCCTATGAAACACAGAGATTTCACTCTGCTTCCTTGATAGTTCCCTGTTGTGTTTACCTTTGGTCAAACCCAGCTGACAGAGAGATTGAGAGCGGGAAATAAAAGACCCAGCACATTGCTTAACATCAAGACAGTGCTAAGAGACATACAAATAGGAATCTTTGTAAAGACCAATATGACTACAAGTGCCATCACTTGCATTTATTAGTATTATTTCATACTTCCTAATGTTTTTTTTCCAAGTCAGGTTTATTGAGGTATAATTTACAGATACAGAATTCACTCTTTTAAAGTATACGGTTTAAGTTTGGACAAATGTAGAATGTAGCCTCCACTAAAATCAAGGTGTAGAATATGTAGATCTGATTGCTGTCCTTATAATTTCTTTCTTTTCCAGAAGGCTGTAGAAAATTTTAAAATACGTGTGTGTGTATTTATATATATATTTGTGTGTGTGTGTGTGTGTGTCTGATTTCTCTTACTGAGTAAGCATAATGCTTCTGAAACATATCCCTGGTGTTAAATGTACCAGCACCTTGTTTTTCTTTAATGAGAGTGTTGTATTGGATGAGTGTAATGTAATTTGCTTATTCATCAATTAGTAAAAATTTATGTTGTTTCCAGTGTTTGGTCATTAGAAACAAAGCTGCTATAATCATTAATGTAGAGTTCTTTGAGTAGATATGTTTTCATTCACCTGGGAAAAATACATAGATTTAGAATTCCTAAATCATATGGAAAGTGTATGCTTAACTTAATAGGAAATAACAAAACTTTTTTCTAAAATGACTGCACCATTTTGTGTTTCCTCCAAAAATGTGTGAGAGTAGCAATTGCTCAGCATCATTGCTTGCATTTGATGTTCACTGCCATTTAAAAAAATAGTAGCCAGTCTAAGAAATGTACGCATATACTGGTATCTCACTGTGTTACAATTTGTATTTTTTTAAATGATTAATGATGTTGAAAATCTTTTTTTTATTGTTAAATTTATTGGGGTGACATTGGTTGGCAACAACTACACATTTTCTAGGTATACAACTCCACACTACATCATCTACCCATTGCATCATATGCTCATCACCCAGAATCAACTCTCCCTCCATCACCACGTATCTGGTGCCCACTCCCAACTCCCCCCACCAATCTCCCTCCCCCCTCCCCTCTTACCCTCAGGTAACCACCATACTATTGAGTGTGTCCATAAGTGTTTGTTTCTTTGTTACTTTCAGTTTTACATTCCACCTATAAGTGAGGCCATATGTTTCTTGATTCTTTCATTCTAACTTATTTTGCTTAATAAGATGGTTTCAAGGCCCATCCATGTTGTCACAAATGACTGTATTTCATCTTTTCTTATTGCTGAGTAGTATTCCATTATATAAATGTACCACAACTTCTTTACATGTATTTATTTTCCATTCCTATATCTTCTTTGGTGAAGTTCAAATCTTTTGCTTAATATTCAGTTGTGAGAGTTACTTATATACCGTATTCTAGATACAAGTTTTTTACAAGACACGTTTCACAATTTTTTTTTACTCTGTGAAATAACGTAACAGTTTCACCCTGTGAAAAAACATGATGGTTTCTTTCACAGAGTAGGCATTTTTAATTTTGATGAAGTTCATTTAAGCCATTTTTTAAAAATAGATCATGCTTTTTGTGTTCTAAGAAATCATACACTTACTCAAGTTTGCAAATATGTTCTATGTTTTCTTGTAGACACTCAAAAAAATGTCTTTTGGCTATGCTAAGTCCTTTCTTTACACTGCCATATAAATTTTATGATCAGCTTATTAGTGTATACAATAGAGTTTGCTGGGATTTTATTAGTTAGGCTGACCAGATGTACCGGTACCATTTTCAGTGGGACAGAAAACAATGATACTGTCCCATATTGTTACATATGGTGAACTTCATCTCACAGGGCTAAATTCAAGGTGTCAGTAGGCTGACCATATGTACTGTTTGAAATGGGACAGTACCTTTGTTTTCTGTCCCATTTAAAAAATGGTATGTCTGGTCAGCAGATAGTTAGAATTTCATTAATTCTAAAGATCAATATACAGAAAATTGACAGCTTAACAGTACCAAGTCTTATGATCTGCCAACATAATATATTTCTCCTTATATATTTGATTTCTCTTAACAATGGCTTTGTTTTCAGAAGCATACAAATTTTGCATATATTTTGTTAAATTTATCTTGTTTTGTTTTTGATGCTATTATAAATGACAATTTTAGCAATTTAAATTTCTATAAGTGGACAGTCCGAGTAGAAAAAAATATAATTGATTGTTATTATTGACTGTATATTCTGTGATGTTGGTAAACTCATTTATTAGTTCTAATTAATTTGGGAGATATTACAGGATTTTTTATGTGTATAAAATCCTTTTTGGGGGGGTAATAAAAACTGTTTTGTGTCTTCTGTTTCAGTCTATATGTGTTTTATTTCTTTGTAATTGCCTAGTGTATCTGCCAGCTCCCCTGGGGGCAATACTGAATAGAAGTGGAAAGTGAACATTCTTGGCTTGTTCTTGATCTTGGAGTGGAGACTGAACTCAGTTTTTTCACCATTATATACATGAATGCAAGTTTTTCTAAATGCCTTTGTCAGGTTGAGAAAGTTTCCTCATATTAGTTTTCTCAAAGTTTTTTTTTTTAATCATGAATGAACATCGAATTTATCAAATTTTAAAAATATTTTTTCTGCATTTAGTGAGATGATTTTATTTTTAGTCTATTGATATAATAAATTATAACCTTGCCTGCTAAGATAAACTCCACTTGATTATGATATTGTTTTAAAGTGCTGAGACTTTTAAAGGATCTTTATATTTGAGGGCTATTGGCCTTTTATTTCTTTAATATATATAGTTTTTATATCAGAATTATGCTGGTCTCATAAAACAATTGTCTTAGTCCATTCAGGCTGCTATAACATAAATACCATGGACTAAGTAGCTTAAACAGCATTTATTTCTTGTGTTCTGGAGGCTGAGAAGTTCAACATCAAAGCACCTGCAGATCTGTTGTTTGATTCAGAGGTTATGGCTTTCTCATTGTGTCTTCACATGACAGGAAAAGTGAAAGAGGAGAAGCTGGGATAACTCAACAGGTTGAGCGCTTGCCTTGCAACCATGAGGTCCAGGGATGAAATCCCAGCCCTTACCCATGCAAACCCATATGCAGAACTCTGGCACAACTGATAACTGCTGCAATGGCAATAAAGGTTCTCAGCTCCCATGGGGGAGGCCACCAGTTTGGTTCCCTCCCTATGTGGCCCCGCATCCACCTGTGTGGAATAAAACTATGCCACAACTAATGATGTACAACTATGGAGACTGCTTTGGGCCCTCCCCTTTCTCTCTCTCTCTCTCTCTCTCTCTCTCTCTCTCACCTTTCTCAAATAATAAAATATAAATCTTAAGAGAGAGAGAAAGAAGTGAGAGGGTCTTTTTCTATAAGGGCACTAAGCCCATTCATGCATAAGAGCTTCACCTTCATGATCTCATTACTTCTCAAAGACTCCACCTGCTAATAGCATAACATCGGTGTTAGAAATTGAACATATTAATTTGGCAGAGGAGGCACAAACATTCAGTCTGTAACAACCCTCATCATCTTTTTCTGAAAGTTTGTTTGAAATTTGTACTATTTCCTCCGGAAATGTTTGGTAGAATTTGCCAATGAAGTCATCTGTGCCATTAATTGCCTCAGTGGGAAGGTTTCTAACTGAAACTTCAAAATTCTTTAATAGGGTTAATTACTTTTGCTATTTCCCCTCTGTATCCTATATATCTTGATATGCTCTGTTTTCATGGTTATTTTTTTAATTGTTAAGTTTTTTTGGGTGACACTGATTGATAACAATTACATTGTTTCCAGGCGTACAACTCTACATTACATTGTCTATACATCGAGTTATGTGCTCACCATCCAGAATCAGCTCTCTTCTATCACCATATATTTGATTCCCTCTCCTTTCTCCCCCCCCAACCCCCCCATCTCTCCTACCCACCTCCCCCCTTACCCTCAGGTATGTTTTCATGTTTTAATAATTTGGAATATTTTCTAATTTTCATTAAATTATTGAGTATAGGTTATTTACATATGTCATTTAATTTGTAAATCTTTGGTAATTTACCATATATTTTTCTGTTATTGATTTCTAATTTAATTGTTTTTCCAGTCAGGAAAGATGCTTTATATTATTTGTTACATTAAACCTGTTAAGATTGTTTTATCGCTGACAATATAGGTGTCTACTTTGGTGGAGTTTCACCTAGACCTTAAAAAGAATAGAAAAAAAAAACAAAACAAAAAAAAACAAGAAACAAACAAAAAAAGAATGTGCATCCTATTGTTTTGTGAAATACTCTGTAAATTTCAATGAAGCCAAATTGGCCAATAATGTTCAAATTTATATTTTTAACATTATCAGGTTTTAATAATTTTAAATAATTTTTATTTCCTTGTTCTCCCAATTACTGAGGAAGGATTGCTGATGTCTCCAAGTACAATGGTAAAATTTAAAATTTTTGCTTTCAATTCTATTAGCATTTGTTTTATGAATGTTTAAGCTCTTTATTAAGTTCATACCTCTTAATCATTCCGTACATTAGGTTTTATCTCTAATAAAATCATTTGTCTTAAAGGTTAATTTATGTAATATTAATATGTTTACCATAGCTTTCTTTTGAATACTGTTGGTATGACATGTTTTTTTACTTTTACCAATGTGTGCCATTATATTTAAAATGGGTAATAAAAGAGAGCATAAAATTAGTTTTTTTTTTATTTCCAATATGACAATCTCTGAATTTCAAGTGATATATTCTGAACACTTGCATTTAATGCAATTATTGATATACTTAAAACTACCATCTTCAAAAATTTTTTTTTTCTGTCTCATCAGTTTTCTGTTCTTTTGTTCCTTTCATTCTTCCTTATTTTGGATTATTATTTATACCTCTATTTTATTTAAGATGTTTTACAGGTTTATAATACACATTGTTATGTTGCCAATTGTCCTTCAAATCATATTTTCCTACTTTGCATAAAATGTAACATTGTTTCAACAATATACTTTTTCTTTTGTTAATCACTTTTATTGTGGCCTCCTCTTCCTTAAATGTTCTATCAAAGGTGAAACAATTTGTGTGCCCTCTCTGCCCTAAGATGAGCTGCAACCATTTGAAATGTATAATTCCTGCCAGCCTATTGACTCAACTCCCTAATTGGCTTAAAAAAAATACATATATATATATTAAAAAAAAAAATATATATATGGTTTTGCTTATCTTTGTGAAAGTTACATGGTCTTACAGCTTCCTTACTATATGCTAAGTGAAAACATAAATCTCCTCCCATATTTTTATGCTTGTTTTGCAGTATAAAAATATTTCAAAATAGTTCAATAATCACCTTTTTTTCTGAATATATAGTTTTATTATCTTTTTAATTTTGTAGATGTGAAAACAGATTTGAAAGCACTCATATTGGATAAATAGGATGTAAAGTATATCTCTTAGCTAAGTTCCACCTTTCCATTGCATTTTTCATCTGTATAAATAATGACAGAATTCAAAATTCCATGTAATAATGGAATTCAGAGGTGTAAAAACTGCATTCATAAGCCTTGTTATGCTTTCTCTTGTATTTATCCTGAAGTGAATTCCAGAAGGCTACATTTTTATTTCATCATGAGCTCCTAAGTCAAAAGACTAATTTCTACCTCTGGACTACAGAATTCCTCACATTTCTCTGGCTTTGCATTGTTTTTTTGATGTGCTCAATGTTTAGGGCACATCGAGTCTATGTAGTTGCTGTGTATATGTGTGTGGTTGGGGGTGGTTTGGCGATTTTATAATAGACTAGGAAGGGATGGCGAACCTTTTGGCGATTGAGTGCCAATGTTTATGAAATAAGAGTATACTCGCTCGACTCGCATGCCAACCCATCGAGTGAGATAGAGGTATCGATTATTTTTATGTCTATAAGAGCATAAACAATAATTTTTTAAATGGTATTCACAGCTCTGCGTGCCGAAATAATTGCTCCGTGTGCCACTTCTGGGCATGCGTGCCAAGGTTTGCCACCCCCTGTCAGAGGTTTACAGATCACTGTCAAGCCAAAGTATGTCAGCTTTCGCCTTTATTCCTTTATAGGGCTAGAGCCTAAATTAGTCTTGTTGGCCTTATTTCGAGAACAGTTTTTATAGTCACAGCATTTGCTAACCCTGATAGAATGCCTTTGCCATTTGATACCACACTTTTTAAACTCTTCATCCACTAAGATTACCCCCTACTGTTTGCATTAACTATAGGATTCTATCTGATAAATTCTAACAGTTTAAATCATGGATTTTTCAGTTTAAGGACATGGAAATGCTGAAGCCACCAGAAGCCACACTAGAAGACCAACTGCCATATACCATATCCTCAATTTTATCACACACACACACACACACACACACACACACACACACACACACTCACACAGCCCTCCAGACGAACAAGACTTGCCTACAATGTGGTATTAACATATAATACTTCAAAATTTACAAATCTCTTTATAATTTAGAGTATCACTATAATAACTGTTCTCTTATTGATAAAACAATAGCTGTAGATGATAGGACAATTATTATTAACACCACTATGAAGATTAAAAAAACTGGTATTTAAATAACTATATTGGGATGCTGGGATAGTTCAACAAGATGAGTGCTTGCCTTGCAACTGTGAGGTCCGGGGATAGAATCCTAGCCTGGCCTCTGGAAACCCATATGCTGAACTGTGGCATAACTGGTAATGGCCAGTATCGCAGTGAAGTTTCTCATGGGAGGCCCCTAGTTTGGTTCCTGCCCCACGTGGCTCTACATCCACCTGTGTAGAATAAAACTAACAATCAACGATGTACAACTATGGTGACTGCTCTGGGTCTTCTCCCTTCTCTCTCTTTCTCTCTCAAACATACACCTTCTCTCAAACAAAATATTTAAAATAATAAATAAATAAATAAATAAATAAATAAATAAATAAATTTACCTGTCCCATCTTATGTACAAGAAATTTTGCTGAGTCTATGGAAGTCATGCTTCCTAAGATCCTATAATCTAATAGAGAAGGCAAAATTGAAATGCATGTAACTCCTGGATAGAGTCATTATTATCTGTGAGAAATTCAACCCTTCTTCTTTTCTTTTTTTCTAAAGCTCTTATTTGCATCTTTTTTGGTAAGTTTTCTTTCCATAATGGATCACTTAATACTCTGGAAAGTTTTCCAGCAATTACCAAATCAAGTATGTTCTCCTCTCATGTTAAGTCAGGAACTATTTAAGTTAAAGTTAGAGGACATAATAGGGGTGGATAGTGGTTAACAAGAATAATCATTTATTGATTATCTTCTATAAAATAAGTACTGTATTATTTTTTATAGTCATTGTAATAATCAACATAATTCAATGAGGATTTACATGTGACAACATTATTATTAAAACCTCACTTCCATAAAGTAAAGGAGAAATTATAACTACTGTCCTTATTTTACAGAAGAAGAAATCAAAACTTAGCTAAAGTCAATAAACTAGTTTGTTTGGTAAAGTCAAGATTTTAATCAAATGTTTCTGATATTAAAGCTTATGTTTTTAACAACAGCACTCTATTGTCTCTCTATCTAATCCTAGAAACATTTTGTGTATGTATGTATGTATTTATTTATTTATTTATTGGTGGTGTTGTTTTTTTTTGACAGAGAGAGAGAGAGAGAAATACAAAGACAGAGAAAGAACTGAACTGGGGGCACTCCCCAGTTCAGCACATGGGTCCGCATGGGCTGGGGCCGGGATTCAATCCTTGGTCCCTGGAACTGCAAAGTGAGTGCTTAACCCACTGAGCCATCCCGGCTTCCCCCAGAAACATTTTAAAAGGTAGGTATTTTTCAAAATCAAATCATGCGGAAACTAAGTTTGAATATGTTCAAAGTCATATAGGTATATGGTAAATGCAAGAATTGGGACTTGTGTGCATGAAAGACTACCCAAAATCTTTTCTCTAACCCTTTTTTGCTACTGCTTTCCCCTGTACTATACTACTGACCCCAAGAAGGTACTATGACAGTTCTTAGTATCCCTAATATTCCTAGTATGCACCCATTCAGAGAATCAATTAGATCATTGTGGAGAAGTAGTATCTCTGAGAATTATGCATTCCTTAAATTCATCTCTATGAATTCACAATGGGAAAAACCTCAGACATCACAAAATAAATAAAAATAAATAAATATGTCATTGTAACGAAGGTAAGTAAACTATAACCTCTCATGTAAAAAGGGAACACCACTAACAACATTATGAAATTCTTTAGCCATCTAGTAAAACAAGGCTTTACCCTAAGTAAACATACCCTGTGCAAGTTAACTATGACATGTTTGCCTAAAAATATTAACAAAACTTTTTAGCACAGACATGATATCCAAAGGATGAAGGTAATAGCCCTACTTTATGATGGTCAGATTATAAACACTTTAAGAGAGATAAAAAGTAGAGTGTCCCCAGATGGAGGCCCAGCATAGGGTGGGGTCTAGGAGGCAGATAATCTAAGGATCATTCAGAGCAGGGGTGTCAAACTCAATTAAAACATGGGCCATTTGGTGCAACAGGCAAGATTCATTTACAAACGTCGCTGGAACTGAGTCAGCACATTTATACATGCCCCCAGGCCCCCAGGAAAGGCACTGGGCCACTTGTATACTCATCTTCAGTAGTTAAAGGGAATTGTGTGTACGGTATTGCCTCGATCTCCCCTAAGCGCTATTTTCTTCATAACAATTTTTTCTATTTTCATTTTATTTCAGAGCATCATGGGCCACAAAAAATCACCTCGGGGGCCGCATGCGGCCTGCGGGCTGCCAGTTTGACACCCCTGATTTAGAGGTACGAGGATGTTTAATTTAAGGGGAAAAAAAAGTCTAAAGAGGGTCCTAATAATTATCTTGGGTTATAAAATACAGAAAGAGATTTGAATTCAATAGGAATAAAAAGACTGTTAAAAAAATCAATGACATTTTAATGTACGTAGTATGTTTTGGTAATAGAATTCTTTCTTTCAAAGAACAGTTAGCTTATTACCTCTCAGACTCTTGGCTAAGATAAGTGCAAAGAGCAATTAACCCCTGCATCAAAAAGTACTTATGAAAAAAATAGATCTGTCAGGGGTGCTGAAGAAAGGATTTCATCAAGAGGGAAGTTAGATTAGGAAATTACTAAGGTGTTTCTAAGCTTTTTGATTCTATGAACAAAAATGAAGCATGGTTATATACTTATATTTAAATAGAGTGGTCTACTTATTATAGATAATTCTCTATATACTGACCAAAGTTATTATCATGGGAAAAATTTAAAATATAAAACAAATATAAAACTTATAGATAAATATGTTGAGCAGGTCAAAGTAAGTTTTCATTTGATAATGCTCATTATTGCTATATAGCCAATATACATCCTATTGCCTAAAGAAATACACTGCTTGAATAAAATACATATATACATGTAATATGTGATATTATCAATCTTCTTTGCTTCAGAATTTGTTCTGTTATTACACTGCATTTTCTTACAAAGCTATAAATACTTTTATTCCTAATAGGCGTAAACAGATGTAGGTATGAATGAAAGTCCTAATCAGTAATATTCTTCATTAGTTTCACTCATCTCTCTGCTTTTTACCTATATATTAAATAATAATAATTTATTTGAACCAAAGGCAAGCAGTTCAAGAGTTATAAACTTATTCCATTATAATGCATTGTTCTCTTAAGCAAAAAAAGTGTTTAAGCTTAGTTTTCTCTGTTAATAATGAAGACAGATTAGGGAAGGAAGGAGGGAATAATATACATATGATTTGGAAATTTTCTAAACCCTGAATATCCTTTCAGATTTCAGGTTAGAAGATATATTAAAGGATTCATAATTCAACACTTAGAAACTAAAATTAATTTTTTTTAATTAATAATTTATTTTATTTTTATTTATTTATTTTATTTTATTTTTTTGACAGAGAGAGAGAGAGAGAGAGAAAGATACAGAGACAGAGGGAGAACTGAACTGGGGGAACTACCCAGTTCAGCACATGGGTCCACACGGGCCGGAGTCAGGATTTGATCCTCGGTCCCCAGCGCTGCAAAGTGAGCGCTTAACCCACTGAGTCATCCCGGCTTTCCCTCCAAATTAATTGTTTAATAAATATTTAGCATTTAAAAAAAGATTAATTTTGTTGTTTGAAAGAAGAGACGGAGAGAGAGACAGAGAGAGAGAGAGAAAGAGAGAGAGAGAAAGAAGTGGGGACAGCCTAGAGCAGTCTTCACAGTTGTACATCATTAGTTGTGATAGGGTTTCATTCCACACAAGTGGATGTGGGCCACACTGGGCAGGAACTGAACCAGGGGTTTCCCAATGGGAGGCAAGAACCTTCACCACCATCCTGGCAGTTACCAGTTGTACTGCAGTTCAGCACATGGGTTTGCACAGGCCGGGGCCAGGATTTGATTCTCAGACCTCATACTTGCAACACAAGCCCTTAACTTACTGAGCTATCCCAGCATCCCTAAATAAATATTTAACATTTATTGAATACTCACTATGAGCCACATACTGCTTGAAAGTATTTTACAAGCATCAGTTTATTTAATTATCACAACAATCCTATGAGGTGAGTTCTTTTATTATTAGCATATTCATTTCAAAAATAGGAAAAATGAGGTCATCAGAGGTTAGTTAACAAATTCAATTAGATTCAGAGGCCAAATCACTGACCATTACTCTATTGATAAAGAACGTGCATTATTCAAAGGTAGTGACAAGTGTCAATTTTAGTTAAAATAGCAATAGGTTTTAGTCATAAAAGGTAGGAATTAGTAAAGGTAATATTTTTATTTTTAAGGTCAGTATTTCTGTCTACATGTTATATTTATTTATATATTTTCACATAATTAATATAACTTCCTTGGGAATATATATTTTTTTATCCAAAACTTGTTCTCTTCCTTTCTCTCTTTCTCCTTCATCTCTCTCTCTTTCCTCCCTCTCTCTCTCAAATATATAAACACACACTAGTATTTTGAATGTTTTTATGACTTTGTATACTAGAAGTAAATAAATATTTAGGGGATGCTGGGATGATTCAACGGGTTGAGAGCTTGCTTTGCAATCATGATGTCGCAGGATCGAATCCCAGCCCTGGCCCATGCAAACCCACATGCTGAATTGCCGTTCAACTGGTAACCACTAGGATGGCAGCAGAGATTCTCACCTCACCTGAGGGAGGCCCCCAGTTTAGTTCCACCCTGTGCGGCCGCACATCCACCTGTATGGAATGAAACTATGTCACAACTAATGATGTACAACTATGGAGACTGCTCTCGGTACTCTCCTCCCTTTTCTCTTTTTGTCTGTTTGTCTGTTTGTCTCTCACCTTCTCTCAAAACACTAAACTAAATCTTTATAAAAAATAGATATTTAGCAGAGGCAAGTGAATTTACCTTTATGAAGAATTTTTCATGTCTCATAGCCTTCTGCAGAACTTGACTTCTGCCTGCCAGTCATGATTTAATTTAGAAAAATCCCCCAGTTTCCCCTATTGCAGATTAGCGGTCAGATACTCATTGGGACAATGACTCCCTGGTGTCATTTGATCCTCCATGGACTAGAGTACTGGGGATCCAGAAATAAAGCTGGATCTCCCCTGTCCTGTGCTGGTCATAAACAAGTCTTACATTTTCTGGGCTTCTGGTTCCTCATCTGTGAAATAAGGAGCTTATTTAAGTAATCCCTAAGGCCTTTCCCAGTTTTCAAGTGTCTTTGACTTACTAATTTGGGTAACTGCTCATTTGAGAATGTGTCTACATGGACTGCACTATTGTGTGTTTCATTTCCTTAGAATCTTTTGTATATTAGGTCCTGAGAAAGTTAAAATACAAGATAAAGAGCTTGAAAGTAATAGCTTGCAAAATCAAGTAACTTAAGAACCTACAGGGGAATGGGTTAATTTAAAAAATAATAAAATTTTAATGTGATTAATGTTATACATGGCATAAACAAAGTTTTATGAAAGCATATATAAACAGATTTGAGATATTTACCTTCTGCCTTCTGTCATAGTATTTTATTTGTTAAGATGTCTGGAGAGTGATTGACAGACATTATCCTAATATTATTTGCACATATTTTTTGAATATGGGTATATTTTACCATCTACAGCTCAAGACTAGGCAAAACCTTGATGGTCCACACTATTAAAATCATAAATGAACAAAAGTAATTTTTTTATACCTCCAAGATTTACATTCACTTTCAAATTCCATGGATGTAGAAAAAAAAGGAAGAAAAAGCTATAAATCAAAGTCTCAGTTTAAAATTTTACCTACAATTATCACTATGAGTTAGCCATGTTCCTATACATTTCTTATACTATAAAAATATAAAGCCATACTATTTCTTACTCTTCACATTGCACCTTTGTTTCAACAGCTGTACTGATTATGCTCATTACCAGAAATAAACTCTCACTGATTTGTCTGCCACATTCTTAGAAATCACTGACCTGCTAAAGTAAAGCAAAACTATATACCTCTCATGAAAATGTATACATTAGTCTTAAATCTAATCATAAATGTGGCTATGGTAATATGAAGTTGAATGCAAAGTTAGAGTTTAACTTTTTGCAGGGTTGACAAATGAAAGTATGTGGGTATAAATAAAGCCAACCCTCTTCCTAGTCTGTCCCACAAGACTTTCCAATTTCAACCAGTCCTGTCTGATCAGCACTGAAGCACTATTAATCTTGTTTTTATTTTTTACTCATGTGTAAAGTCTATCATTAAATAACAACAAAGTAGGTTAAATTATTAGAAGAAAAATGAATTTCATTACTGACATAAAACAAGCAGAATAAAGTAAAAATCACTCAAAATGATAAATGTTGAAGTTTAAATGTAACTATTAAAATTACCTAATTAAAATGGTAAAAAAAACCCAGATATTAAAAATTATCTAATTAAAAATTTTATAGTATGGATCCAGCTAGTTCTTCATTTATTAAAAGTTTTAAAATAGTTTTCAAAGATTCTGAGTTCATTAAGCAACAAAACTTTTTTCTTTCTTTTCTTTTTTATTTAAATATTTTATTTTATTTTTATTTTATTTTTGACAGAAAGAGAGAGAGATACAGAGACAGAGAGAGAACTGAACTGTGGGAACTCCCCAGTTCAGCATGTGGGTCCACCTGGGCCGGAGCTGGGATTCGATCCTCGGTCCTCGGGGCTTCAAAGTGAGTGCTTAACTTGCTGAGCCATCCCAGCTTTCCCAACAAAACTTTTTTTCAACAAAACTTTTGATAAAATATTTCCTTTAATTATTTTATTCATGAATCCTTTGGTATAACACCATTAAATAACCATGATTTATTGAACCTTGTCTCATCTAGGAAACATTATCTATTTAATTATTTATTTGATTATGATTATCTGATCTAAACAACTTTATGAACCTCTGTTTCTGTGACTGGAAGGGTGATATTTAGGTTAAGGTAAAGATAATTGAAACTAAGAATGGTTCATTTACTTTCATACTACCAAAACATGAAGTTTAGTAATAATAATAACCATTAACATTTATTGAATGCTTACTCAGAAGCAGTACTCTGCTAATAATGTTACATTTATTTTGTAGTTTATTCCTCACACTAATTCTGAGGGTGGGTATTACTGTTAGCCACAAGTGTAAAAAGAAGTAACTTTGGCATGAAGTGCTTAAATGACTTACCAGAGGCGACCCTGTGGAAAAGATGGGGGGATGGGGGGTGGGATTCTAACCTAAAGTATTCACTGCCCACATTTCTAACTACATATTATAAGCCTCCTAAATATAGCTTCTCCTTATCTTTTCTTAATTATAGTAAATTATCATGAATTACAAACCTATATATATATATTTTTTTTATAAAATAAACTTTTTTTTTTTAAAATTTTTATTGTTTTGACAGAGAGAGAGAGAGAGAGAGAGAGAGAGAGAGAGAGAGAGAGAGAGAGAACTGAACTGGGGGAACTCCCCAGTCCAGCACATGGGTCCACACGGGCCGAGGCCAGGATTTGATCCTTGGTCCCCAGCGCTGCAAAGTGAGCGCTGAGCCATCCTGGCCTCTCCTACAAACCTATATTTTATTTATTTATTTATTTATTTATTTATTTATTTATTTATTTATTTTTCTCAGAAATCTTCTGCAACTGTGAAGAAAGTATTTAAGATAATTCGAAGAAAGCCTGTGGAAGAAGATACATTGTCTTTCTTTCTTTCTTTTCTTTCTTTCTTTCTTTCTTTCTTTCTTTCTTTCTTTCTTTCTTTTCTCTCTCTCTTGCTCTCTCTCTCTTTCTTTCTCTTCCTTCCTTCCTTCCTTCCTTCCTTCCTTCCTTCTTTTCTTTCTTTTCTTCTTTTTTTATTTCTTTAAAAAATCTCTTTTAGAAGCAGACCTGGACAGATTAAAAGAAAATATTGGAGATAGGGCTATAGAATTTGGCCCTGTATTTGTCACGTTAGACAAAAATAATTCAAGGTCCCAGGGAGAAAGCTGTATACAGAATTGAGGATTATGAATGCAAGGGGTATTGACATATCTAACTACTTTGATGTAAGTGTGTGCTGGAAGTTTTTCTATATGTAACTTTTTTGAATTAAAGTTTTATCCATTTATAAAGACAAGCAAAAATTGATTTATTTAATTCACTGTTTGTTGTTTTTAGGAGATTTTAAAAATATTGATTCTGGGTGCAAAATATAAAATTTTATGCTTAAAATTAAGATCATTAAAAGTGAGTATGAAGATGAAAGTAGTGTAATTCTTTTATTTTTATTCCATCTGATGTAGACCAAAATTAGATTTTACTTCCTCAAAACACTTGTTTTCTCTTCTATATCAACACACCTTTATTGGGTCACACACAAAATTTGGATTCTCCAAATGTTTGTATCTGCTACAAGAGATTTGCTGCTAGGGACCCTGTAGAAAGACTAGGTAGACTAAGTAATATATGGATTCTGAAAATAAAAAGGTGGCTTTATTTCTGGCATAACCTGCTCATAGCCTATGCATAAAGGGATGAGTACTTTCTGTTCTTCTCAGGCTCTTCAGATGCTCCTGACCTACAAAACCCTTACCTGGCTTGGATTTGGCTACTGGAGACATCCATCCTTCCTCCATTTCAGGAATATTTTCAGATCACTTCCTTTTTTGTTCATTCCCCAACTTTTTATCTCTAATTTTTCTGGTTTCTAAAGTCAACAGTTCACTTCACTATTTGGTCTATTTGATTTTTGATATTTGGCCATTAGATTTTACTCTTTGGTATATGATTTCTTTCGTCTGTTCTCCATTATCAAGTTGTAAAGGTAAATTTTCTCATTTCTGAGCTCCATTTCAGTTCTCTGGAAATGTTTGAACTGGAATTGCATTTTACTCCATCAGTACTTCATCTGACGTGGTCATAGATATTATTATTATTTCTTTTACCTTAATTGAGTAAGATACATGGAGAAAGTAGAGGGAGGTTATTGGAAAGAAAAGTATCCATAGACCTGGTGTTAGAAACTTAATTTATTCATTTATATATAAAATTTGAACTATTTAGTTATTAGAATTATGGAATTTCATTTAATTCTATAATTAACTTATCTTTAAAGACACTACTCTTATTATCCTATTGCCTAGATTCTATTAAATAAGAACCTAGGTATGGTTGTTTTGCATTCCAAGTTTGGTTGAGTTTTAGGAACAAATACAAAACATGAGCTAACTTTGTATCTTTACATATTTCACTGCAGTCCAGGGAGATAGTTTTCAGATAAATTATAAAAAAGCATTTTATTTAATTGTTTAAATTCTGATCAGTAATATGATTTGGTCACGCAACAACAAAAATTTAAGTTTGCCTAAAATTTAGCTTCCATTTTTGGGACACTTTTTGATACACAATGACTAGAATATAGCATCTCAGTATTTTTCAAGTAGACTAGATCCTCAGGTGATATTTTTAAAGAATAAATGATAACTTTATGCTTAATGTCCTTTATTTTCCAACTATTACTCTGTTCCTAAAGACCACATAAATGTCAACTCTTCTGCAAATTCTTTCATTTACTTTTCAGTTAGATTTGTTCTTTCTTTCGCTGAGATTCCATAGCACAAGTACTTTTATTTCTTGCCACTATTTACTTAAAATTCCTTATAGATCTCTGATTCTTCTACTAGATTATACCATCCTTCACAGTAAGAGCCACATCTAGCCATCTTTGTTTTCATTGCTGAAGTCTAACTTGACACCTGACTTGTGTTAGGTAATGATAATTCTTCCCTTAATTAATTTGTTTTAGCTCTGCTGGGATTATATGGTCTCTTCTGAAGTTTCATCTCATGAACGCTTTTTGGTTATCTGCTAAAATATTATTAGATTTTAAAGTTTGTTTGTTTTAAATATCAGTTTGTGTTTAGAAGTTGATTGCTGGTTTATTATCTTAACAACCCTATTATTACATCTGATAAAAATCCATATACACTGTGTTGTCATATCTCCCTATTCCAGTTGTTCACTTGTCATATTTCAATTAACTCTGACCAGATTACTATACTAGATATGGTCTCCTTAAAACACACACACACACACACACACACACACACACACCTTTGGTTAATTTTCGGTAGAAAGTGGATACCAATACTTACTCTGTAATGCTGTGTGGATAATTAAGTGTAATCATGTATGTAAAGCAAATGTAAATGCTTAATATGCATCCAATACTATTATCACAGGTTCACATTCAGTTGAATTTTATAAAATGGATAGCAACATTTTAAAGTGGTTATCATTATCTTATTTTTTTAGTTGAGGACTTGAAAGAAAGTGAAGTTAAGTGACTGGTTCCAAATCATATATTCAATAAAGTTTAGATATCATCTTGAAACTTAAGCAAATTTTCCTTTCCCTTTAGATAATTTGCACATTGGAAAGGGCAGACAAATTAATGGTTGATCTTTTTCAGAAGTATTTGGAAATTAAAATAGGGCTGGGTTGTGATGTTTATGAAGACCATCTAATACTAGAGGTTCTGGTAAATGAAACATTCTCAGGAGTCCCTTAAAATACAACAAAGAAAGGTCTACTACCATATCTTGTACATCTATGAAAGTCTTCTGTCTTGGCCAAGAGATGACCCATGCAGACTGATACAACTTGTGTAAAAAATAACTATTGCAACAAAAAATGTGGAAGGTTTCAAAGTGGCAAATATTCCACTGTTTCTGAAGCATAATAATATGCATATATGGCACTGAGGTAACATATTGTTAAAGATAAGATCCAGAAAGAAGATTGGCTCATTTAAATTAGTATTGTTATCAACTATGTTCTAGAGCTAAGCTGAACAATAGAGGCAGAAAGAGGAAAAATATGCCACTCTTACACTTGAGAAATTTATTCTGGGAAAAGATGGAGAAAAATAAGCATGTAATTATAACAAGTGCAATGGTTGCTATAAATTCAGTGGGAGTATGAAGTTGCATAACTGCTTCTGCTTGGGGGAGTGGCAGTATGTTTCATAAAGAGGAAGATATCTGAGTTAAGATTTGAAGGATGTGTAAAAATACCAAGTGATGAGGAAATACTGTATAAAGCCATACATGAATTAAAGTACATTTTCTAGAAGTGACTATTATATTTAAACCAGAATATACAATAATTAAGGATATCATCTCAATCTTGGAAATGAAAAAATTTTAAATCTCAATAAATAATAAGATGGTTGCCTTATAGTTAAGATACATTAAATGCAGCTCTTCTACCAAGTTCAGATTTAACTTGCTTTGTGCCTGTTATTAGAGCATTTTATCATAGGCCTGGGTTTCTAATCAACACATGAACTGTTTAATAATCACAACTTATTTTCATTAAGCTATTAAATACACTCCATTTTGAAGTAAGGAGATTAGAGTAGTATAAACTATATATAGTCAAGAAGACTAAAAACTTCAGTAACTAGAACAGACATTTGCTTATTGGCATAGGTACACTAAAGGATGTCCTCTCCTCACATTACCAACATGTCAGGATTTTTAACAGATGTTATTAAGACACCACAGTAATGCAGAGATGTATGTAAGTTGAGAGCATAATCACTATGAAGACTGAAGGTTGATGATTTGACTGTGTTGAAATTACTCCGGTGTCCCTCTTATTTGTCACATGACTTAATGTTTAAAGCTGTTATATGGTTTTGAAAGCTGGGTTCTTGACGATTTTTTTTTCTTTTCATAAAGTGTATGATGATTTGTAAACTGACTCTTCATGTTCCTAAACCACTGAGCATTTTAAAAATTAGTTTCCATGAAATAGATGTGGTTTCAAAGGAATTCTTGGCTCAAGTACCTTCTGTTTGGGGACTTCGACTGCCAGGATATTCATTTAAAGAAAGATGGTGATTTCTAAATTATTCTATTTTTACTTGATATACACCCTGAAACTCTACAGTTTTCTTCATGCTACTTCCCAGGGTCTCCCTCCTGTTTGTCTTCAAAATATGTTACTATTAGCAACTGCTATTACTGGACTCCTTGTTCCACCAACTATCAAATTCTAGGGTATAAGTGGAAAAATCTTTCAAATACAATTGTTAAAAAAATTTTTTCCTTAAATACTTAGTATTTTTTTTAAACATGTTGATACCTGAAAAGCAGACGAGGATTAAGAAAATGGTCCTAAGCCAAATGATTAACCTTAATACACCATTTTATGCAAACTTGAACAATAAACACTAACTGAATGCTTATTTGTACAAAGTACTATATTAAAATTCTGCTCTTGAGAAATTCACCAACTAGATAAAGAGACATAAAAAAGATAATGCTATATAAGGATGGTAGAAGAATTTGCATAATGCAATGTTAAAACTATTTTGGGGGTGAAAAAACAAGCTTCATTTTTATGTATTAGGGACTCACAATTTAGCAGAAACTGTCACTACAGGATTTAGGTATATTTGGATATGTCTGAAGGTTCAACTGGAATTTATAGGGACTCATAGGGAATCTCTTTGCATAAGAAACTAGTTTTATAGAAAAGAAGTCTGAGTAGCAGAGCAGGTTGAGATGCATTAAAAAATTGGTTTATATCTCACTGGAAGAGAATTTTTCTTCAGCTTCCTGTGGACATGGTTTTGAGTCCTAATGAGAGGAGGGAAAGAGAGAGAGAGAGAGTCTCACTCTCTGCTAAAGACATACATAGTACACAGCATACGTGTAAGTCATAGTGGTGATGGACACTTTAATCCAAGTGGGTAACCCCCTCCAGCAAATGGGCCAGAATAAATATAGGGGAAGATGTCCCACGTTGGCATATATTGGCAACTCTGACAACAGTGTAGGCATCACATCATCTTCCGCACAGGCAATTTTGGCCTTGGCACTGGGATCCCTGGCTGCCTTGGTAATGCCTCTGTGGCTTATGATGATTTTAGCATTCTCAGCAGCTATCTTCCTCCCATTTATCTAGAACAGTGGAGGATAAAAATGGCAGATACACACGATCACTGAGATGAAGTATTTGTGAGCAAATGTATAATATTCTTTGGGAGCATAAAGAATTAGGCTGATAGAGTTTGAAGTGGTCTAGAAGTAGTTACAACACTGAATAAAAGCTGAAAAAGAGCATTATTTGATATTCTTATTTTGATACTACTTAGCCCTTACTTTAAATTTCTTCTTTCAAGTGCTTTTTCTCTAGAGAAATATAAACAACAATTAAAACTATATTGATTATAAACAACATGCTTGCAATTCCTTATTCTGTATCTTCTAAACCAGGGGTGTCCCTGGACCATGTTGGAAGAAGGAGAATTGTCTTGGGCCACACATAAAATACCCTAACAATAGCTGATGAGCTAAAAAAAAAAAAAAAAAAAAAAAAAAAAAAAAAAAAAAAAAAAAAAAAAAAAATCAGACACACAAAAAATATCATAATGTTTTAAGAAAGTCTACAAATTTGTGCTGGGCCATATTCAAAGCCATTCTGGGCCATATGCAGTGGGTTGGACAAGACTTATTCTAAACATTATTGTATAATCAATTTAGATAATTTAGAAATAGCTAGCACATACCTCAAAATTTAGCCCTCTTTCAGAAAAAATACCTTCACTGAATCTAATAGAATTTTATGACAAATGATTTTTTAGCCAACTTAAAAATAAGCCATATGAGACATCTATGTATGTTCCGTAAACTTATTCTTCCACACAAGTACTAGTTATTAACTTCTGTTTCTCAGCTTCACATTAATCTTTATTTAAGATACTGGAGTGGGATCTTGAAAATCTCACCAGCTGGTAGAATGTAAGCCTTCATCAGTAAAGGGCACAGGAGTGAAGCTGCAAGGTTGATGAAGGCAGAAAAATGCTTCCCTGCTGAGTAGTAACCAGTCCTACAGACCTCCATTATTTTATTCAGCAGGGGAGTTCAGCTATATCCTCAGACTATACTTCAGCAGAATAAAGCACTTCCAAGTAGCAAAGTGCTTAAACAGGGGACCTCTGGCCTGTTCATACCCTTTGCAATGATAGGCCTCTTCCATTGACCAGCTCTGGGCTGAACTATCTGGCAAGTTTCTTGGCCATGGGCAGGCTTGTGTATTTCTGTGGTTGACACGCCCATTCCAGTGAGGTCTAAAGTTCAGTCTTGAGGGCAGGGCCTTTCTCCTAATTCTTAATGTCTTTATTGTGTGCTCTCCTCAGGCTAGAAGTAGTAACTGCTATTTTTGTGCCTGTTACTCCTGGATCTTATGAGTTCTCTTTTGCTTCCTTCAGTAATTACCTTCTGATAGTAAATGACTCTTTATATTAATTTTTTTCTATTTAAATGACTGATCTAGTTTTTATCTCTTGATTGGGATTAATTGATATATCCCATTTTGTATTATATCATGCTATTCTAAGTAACATCAATATCAAAATCACAATAATAGCAACAGTTCTAACAAATACATGTTATTTTTTTCTTTATTATATAATTGATGTCCATTGTCTTCTTATTTCAGTGTCTAGGAAATTCAGATAATGGAAAAATAACAAAGCTCTTATTCTAGGGTTAGCAAACTTTTCTATAAAGAGTCAGATAATAAAGAGTTTAGGCTTTGTGGGTCATACAGTCTCTGGAGCAAGTATTCAGCTCTGCTACTGTAGTATTAAAGCAGTCAAAATAATACAAAAAGAAAGGAGAGTGGCTGTATTCCAGAAAAACTTTATTTACAACAACAGGCATCTGGCTGGATTTGGCATTTAGAATATAGATTGCCAATTCCTGCGTTAAATAATAATCTCAAATTATAATCTCATTACACAAATACTTGGTAAAAATATTACACACTGAAATAATGACTAAAATGACAAGAATAATGACTATTATTCTTGTTTTAAAGCTGTACCATTCTAGGAAAGGTGTAAATTGCTGAATAGACTTTCAAGTTACCGTAATCTCAAAATCAGACTTTGAACATGAGCTGTCATTTCCTACCTGTATGCTCATGGGTAGTTTAGTTATTCCTTTGTATTCAAGATAGAGATATTAAAACTTTACCTTAAAAGCATACCACAATAGCTAGTAGTTACAAAAATTTAATGAAGGCCTCATCTGTGGAGTATATTATTTAGGCACGCAACAAAGACGAAAGAATAGTTATATATGTAGATTGCTCTTAAGGAAAATAATTCTGATTTGGGGAATATAATAAGAACATACAAATAGTTTACATATAGCCCCAAATGAGTCACATAAGTGTATTATGAAGTTTATTATTTTAGCACTAGTTAAACATTCTATCTTTTAAATATTTGTTCAATGTTAATTTAAAACAGATGCTGGCAACTGTGTTGGGAGGAATCCAGACCAAAGAAAAGAGGACAGCTGGTGCTATATCCAGTTTAACTCCCCAATGTATACTATATTTAAAGAGAAGATACTGAGATTCACATGCCATGGCCAGGATTTGTCCATTATCAGTTGTCACAGGGGATTGATAAATTAGCTTCAATTAGAGAAAGTAATGTCTTCTCATACCTCAATTTCTGATTATAGGAAGGCTGTTCAGAAAGTATACAGCCATTTAACTGCTCTTATATTGATAATGGCTGAAGTTTTTCCAGACAGTCTGTGTGTGTGTGCGTGTGTGTATATGTGTGTGCATGTATGTATGACAATTAAATTCACAAACTCATCCTAGAAAATGTGCTACATACCTCATTGCTGAATATCACTATAGTCACTTTTGATGTACTCCCCTTGGGATGCTAGGCACCAACACCAGCTCCTAGTCCACCCTTCAAAGCAATTTTGAAACTTTTTTCTGGAAAGGCCATCAGAGTTGTCATAGGATTACCCTTGATGTTCTGCATGTTATCAAAATGTCTTCCTTTTAATATTTCCTTTATCTTTGGATGAAGAAAAAAGTAATTGGCAGCCAGATCAGGTGAATAGGGAAGGTATTCCAATACAGTTACTTGTTTACTGGCTAAAAACTTCCTCACAGACAGTGCCCTGTAAGCTGGTACACTGTCGTGATACAAGAGCCATGAGTTGTTGGAAAAAATACAGGTCATTTTGTCTAACTTTTTCATGCCTTTTTCAGCAATTCCAAATAGTCAGCATGGTTGACTGTTTCTACAGTTGGTACAAATTCATGAGGGATTATTCACAGAGTGAATAATCCCTCTGATATCAAAAAAGGTTAGAAACATTGTTTTGACTCTTGATTTGGACTGATGGGACTTTTTTGGTTGTGAAGAATTGGCTGACTTCCATTGTGCACTTGGACATCTGTTTCAGAATCATATTGGTACACCCATGTTTCATCACCCATGATAACATGGTCAAACCCATTGTATTGTCTCTCCAAAAGCTCTTGGCAAGCTTCGACTCTCCTTTGCTTTTGGTCATCAGTGAGCTCCTTCAGGACTATTTTTGCACACTCCTTTCTCATGCCAAGATTTTCAGTGAATAATTTTCTAACTCTCTACTAATATTTACTTGGTCTGCTATGATTCTCACAGTCAGCCAATGATTTTGAAATACAGCTTGACAATTTTTACAATATTTTTATCTGTTCTGCTTGTTACTGACCACCCTGACCTCTTTTTGTCAGTGATGCTTTCTCTCCCGTTAGAAAAATGTTTCGTCCACTTGTACACTGCCATGTTCTTTTTGGCATTATCCCTTTCAACTTGGACTATAATGTTCCTGAGTTCACTTCTACTTTTGCCAAGCTGAATAAGAAATTTAATGTTTGCTTGTTCAAGCTCTGATATTCTCATGATGGCACACAAAAACACACAACAACAATATTGAAGGCCATTCAGCAAGACATTGCCACATATCAATATGAACACAGCTGTGAGACACTGATATACTAAGGTTATGAAACCTTACTGAATTGTTCGTACAGTGCCGCCAACATAAATGCACAGATTGCAATTTTTCAAACATAATTGTCAGACTTATGTAATTATGCATTTTCATATCTAATTGTGTGATAACACTCACATGAAAAACGTAAAAAGAATATACTTGCAGAGTTTAATTATCACAAAGAGACCACCTATGTGATCACTCAGCTCAAGAAATGGAATAATGCTAGCACCCATTCCATCTTCTATTTGCCGTTTCTTCCCTCTTAAAAAATGTAAGAATAGCACCAAATTCTAGTTTTGACTTTATTATCCTTTAGCTTTGAATTTCATATAAATGGAAACATACACTATATATTATTCTTGACTGAGTATCTTGATCATTATTAAATTAGGGATATTCAAATATGTTGTTGCGTTTGCTATATGTTTTTGTTACCATATAATATTCTAGTGTATAAGTATGTTGTCCATTAAATATCCATTCTGTTGTTGAATTTGGATTTTTCCCCAGTTCTTGACTATAATGAATAATGACTGCTGCTATGAACAATTTTGTACATGTGTGTCTTTTGGTACCTATATGCTTTTTAAATATACATATATTTATTTATTTATTTATTTGTTTATTTTTTTTTTTTTGACAAAGACAGAGAGAGACAGGCAGAGAGAGACAGAGATAAGTCTCCATAGTTGTACATCATGGCTTCATTCCACACAGGTGGGCAGGGCCACGCAGGGTGGGAACCAGGCTAGGGACCTCCCACATGGACGGCACGCCCCCTCAAGCCAGTGGCCCAACTGGGGGGCAAGAACCAAACTGGGGCCTCCGCATGGGAAGCACCCTAGTTCAGCATATGGGTTCACACATGCTGGGGCCAGGATTTGATCCTTGGTCCCCAGGGCTGCAAAGTGAAAACTTAACCTGCTGAGCCATCCTGGCTTTCCCTATACATATATTTAAACATACATATGTATGTTTAAAAAACATACATATATATGTATAATACTGAGAGGAATTTCTTTGATTTCTCTGTTTTAAGGTAAGGCATGTTTCAATTTTAGAAAACGCCAAGAGCACATACGCTAAATTACTTTGTTTCGACACTGATAATCCATGTGTTCCATGGATCATTAATGAGATGAGAATTGAGTCACAGACAAGTTAATAATCCATGTCCTATATGATTTGCAGGGTTGTTGTAAAAATTAAATAAGTTAATAGGTATGAAATGCTTGGTAAAGTGCGAAGTCCTGTGTGTTTGTAAGTTACTACTTTGTGACGTATGTACTAACAAATAGTCATCTCCATATAATAGAATACTAAGTAGAAGAGTTTATTCTATTCATTAAGCATAAAATAATGACTGACATTTACTGAATGCCTATTATGTGCCAGAATTATGCTAAATGCTTTATAGAGTTTATTTAATCTTCCACAAACCTTAAGTAGTAAGTAATATACTAATGTGCAAACAGACAAGAGGATACACTGTACTTAACTATAAATTGGTTCGGATTTCATGAAAAAAAGGATTAAATGTTTTTTATTCCATATATGAGTGAAGTAGTATATGGAATATAAAACTGAAAGCAACAAAGAAACAAAGCCTCATGGACACAGTTAATAGTTAAGTGGTTGCCTGAGGGTAAGGGGGGAGAGAGGTGAATGTGGAGGGAGGGGGTTAAGCACATCGTGATGAAAAGAAAGATGATGCTGGGTGGTGAGCACATACTGTAACACACAGATGAATTACTATAGAACTGTATACATGGAACCTACCTAATGTTTACTAACCAATGTCACCCTAATATATATAACAATAAAAACATTTTTTTAATCTATATTATCCTATCAAATAGAATGAATTATACTTCTCAATGTTTTATACATTTTAAAGTGTTCTCCTGGATTAAATTAGACAATCTCTTTGGATGAGCCTCCTGCCTTTAATCAACAAATATTTATTGACACTATGGGCCAGATATTGGGCCATGCTGGTTATTAGATCAAACACAAACTCTGTCCTCATGAGACTATTTCACAAGTAACAGGTACAATTTAAAATAAAAATAATAAAAACTGTAAAATAGTTTCATGACCGGGACATTTTACTATAAGGGAAATAAAAGGTGTTAAGGGAGAAGAAGGAGAGGAACTAATGTATTCTCAGTATTCAGAAAATACCTCTCTAAGGAAGAGTAACCTAATTAGCCATGATGACAGAGATGGGTGCTGTGTATTCCCAGGAGGAAAAGCAATGTATGGAACATCTGAGAGGTGAGTGTCTGGTACCTTTGAGATGCTTGACATTGTCTGGTATTACGAGGATAGTATGAGAAGGTATGAGTGGTTTAAGGATATTAAAGAGGAGACTTAAGCAATAGTCTTTAAAATCTTATTGGTCATTTATCATAAAGATAATATGAGTTTATTGAAAGTATTTAAACAAGGAGAGAAGTGGTCTAATAAGTGATTTATGAAGATTATACAGCTTTTGAAAAATAAATTAGAAGAGAGATATATTGGCTATAGTAAAATCCTTTATAAAGCTAAGAATGTTAGTGATGAACTAGGTTAGTGGAAGTCAGGGCATGAAGAAGTGGTGTGATTTGAGAGTTATTTATGAAATAAAAAGATAGGAATAGGTGATTTATTGGTGCAGCAGATATTGTGTCACTCAACTGCACTTTTCAGGGAGTGATGCCACTAAAAGCTTCAGCTGGGAAAAGCTCCTTTGCCTGAGGTTGCACCCTTTCTAGGGTGACCCGTCCAACGACTAACCAGGGAATATAAATCTTCATTCAAGAAATGGGGATATTCGGGCACCTTTTAACTATTTTGATTTGTGTCCTAGGAGATAAGTCAGAGAAGTTGAGAGCAAAGGAACTAGGTAAAGAATTAAATCATTGAATAGAAGGTTTAAAGTCATGACTGGTAGATGGGGAAACTTCTCACTAGAATATGAAAGCACACGTTTTATGTGAATTCTTGTAAAACTGAGAGGAGTTAAGAAAAGATATCATGGAATACTACCTTTTTTAAACATGAGATCTAAAGTTCAATTCTTTTTGAGAATATCTTCTACACTACAGTCTATGCTTGCCTTGAGAGCAGTTGAAAATGTGTCTGCAGGACTCAAATATAATCAGCTAAAAGGGACCAAGAAAGTATTCCAAGTTATTTTACAGAAATTTTCTGACAAAAAGAATGCATCTGAAAATAAATGTCTCCGGATTAAAAATAAACAATACATTATAGTAC
Source organism: Craseonycteris thonglongyai (assembly GCA_004027555.1). NCBI lineage: Eukaryota > Metazoa > Chordata > Mammalia > Chiroptera > Craseonycteridae > Craseonycteris > Craseonycteris thonglongyai. The sequence goes on from PVKE010014863.1 coordinate 27,888, forward strand.
AGGGGAAGTTTAATCCTGTCTTTTAAGGTCAAGAGTATATGTTGGCTTTTCTGTGATCCTCAGTTTAAAACATCTGTCCTTATTAATGATGTGGTAAAAAGGGTAATCTAAGATCTGGCACCAGAGGATTGCCTACCCTAAAAGCTGACAGACAAGACACTCTTTAGATGACTTCTTTGGCTTTGCTTTGCAGAGAAATAAATCTATCTTTGCTGTACTGAGAATTGGCTGTTCAGAAAATTATTGCTGAAAAATAAAAACAAAAACCTATTGCAGTCACCCATGACTTAGTTTTTATTGACCAGAAAATAGATCATAGACCAATTTTCAAACCCAGGGGGAAAAAAATAAGACCCATGGCTGAGAACTCTGATTACATAGACTAGTTTCTCTCTGTTATTTGAAAGTATTAGATCATCAAAAGATAGAAATTAAAATTTTGGGTCAAATAGAGGCTCACAATTAACACATATTTATTAATACAGAAATATTTATATGCCTACCCTGGAATAAAAATTGCCTTGGACATGTTCTGATAATTTTGAGAAGTAGAGTCTCTGTGCTGAATATCTTTCCTTAGCTACTCCGGAACCCTTAGACACACTTCTCTCTAGGAGCTGTACCCTGATCAGGAAGGCTGACTTTGTAAGCTGCATTAGCTGGCTCTTTTGTCCTCTCGCATTCAATTGGTTTTGTCCCATGGGAGGTGCTTGCAGGAGGTTTGATGAATGAAAGAAAAGTAAAATCAGGGTTTTATTTCCATAGTCAGTCTTCCTTAAAGGTTGTTGTGAGTTGGCTCTATAGACTGAAGGTCACAGCTCCTATCAGGTGTCTTTTTCTTTCTCTAATTAAAATCGATTCGTCACTTCACTCTCATAGGACCCAGGTTGGTGACAGCACTCCATTGTTTCTAGTCCTAGAGAACTGAGCTATTTCTTATAGCTTCCCTGCACCACACTCATAACTGCCAAAAATCCCTTTGTGAAACCTTTCTCCGATGACGTGGTTTGAATGTATCATTTCTTTCCTGCTGAGATCTAAAACAGAACTCTTCAGGTAAAGGTTAACATGTATTCTTAATTCTTCAAACGTTCTCAACACACAGGCATCAGAAGTAGGATTTAATCAAATTCCAATGATATCTTTTAAATTTTTGTACATGTACTCTTCTAAACACATACATTCATTATAAATTGAGGATTTATTTTTCAGTGGCCACTATATGCACAGAACTGGGAATGGCGATGACTCAAACATTACATTGGTTCTCAAGATGCTCATAGAACAGGAACCATGGAGCATATTTCATAGATGTATAATGTGAGCTAGAGAGTGCATTAAAAACATAGATGTGACAGGCTTTGGAAGTTCAGCAAGATGTTTCATATTTTTTATTTCTAATCTTATGTTTGATTTTATTTTCAGTTATATTTTTATTCCATATATTATTTGTTTGTTTGTTTGTATGTATACATTTAATTACTTAAATGTATTTGGGTGACATTGTTTATTAAAATTACATAGATTTCAGGTATACAATTTTACAATATGCCCTTTATGTGTTACATTATGTGCTCACCACCCAGAGACAGTTCAGTGCTTATTTTGATCTCTATTGCATTATAGTCTACATTTGCTTTGTCTTCTGCACTTTTTTTTTTCTGATAATTTGGGTAGCTATATTCTGCTTACAATTATTTCTTAGTTAAAACTGTTTCCTAATTTTTAAGCTTTAAACATTATCTATTGTCTCTCTATTTTAAAGGGTGAGGAATTGGTGGATATGTGTCTCTCTACCTTCTCTGCTTTCTCCCATCATCTCAATTTCTAGTGATCGGAATTTTTACAGTTGTAAACATTTATAACCTTACAACCTCTTCAATGATTATAATTCTCAAAGCTGTTTAATCTTATGTATATTTAAATAATTCAGTGCTCACAGACTTCTTTTAGCATGTGACTGCTTTCAGTTAGGTGTTCGGTTATTGTATCTTGGTATATTTTAATATTATGTGACATGCTTTTTAATAGTCAAAATGTATTTATTAGTATTAAATTTTGTAAATATCTTCTCCCAGTCTTTTATCTTTTTAATAACTTTTATTAACCTTGTCTATGACATCTATCATAAGCAAAAATTCTGAATTTTAATGCAGTTAAATTTATCAAGTACTTACCTTATGGCATATATTTAAATATTTTAAAAATAAATTTCTTTTTATTAGCTTTACAGTTTTATCTTTCACAGTAATTTAAAAATATTCACCTGAACTTCTTAATGTTTTTTTTTTAACATAGAATAAACCAATATCTACAACACCATCTAAAAAAGGATGCACATTTTCCTTTCTGATATATGTTAATTATAACTAATCTTTATTAAATACTTATCCTATATCCACTAATGTTCTAAGTGCCTTAGTCAATTAATACTTACAATAACTGTATAATGAAGGTAGTTTTGTTCATAACATATGCTTTTAAAATGTTAACTTTATTGATTTGACACAAATAATTGTAAGTTATTTAAAGTATACAATGGTGACTTGATATATGTGTACATTGTGAAAGAACTCCCTATCTAGCTATTGAGCACATCCATCCTCTCACATATTTACCTTGAGGGAGTTATGCTTAGTGGAATAACCCAGACAGACAAGGACAAAGACAAATAGTGCATGGTACCACTTAAACATTGAATCTGGAAAAAAAAAAAAAAAGTCAAACTGATGAAAACAGAGTGGAAAAGTGGTTTACAGGGGCTGAGGGGTGGGGAATAAAGGGAGAGGTTGATAAAAGCATATGAACTTCGATCTATATAAATAAGGCCTGAGGATTCAATGTTAAACATGATAACTTCAGTCGATAGCACTGTATTACATAACTGTAATTTGCAATTTGCTAAGCAACTAGAACTTACACACAAAAGGCACTATTTTTGCAGACGAGAAAACTGAAGCACAGAGAGGTGAAGAAGTTGGCCAAGGTCACATAAATAGTACGTATCACAACTATACTTTAGATACAACCAGATTAGCTCCAATATCCATGCTTTTTAACCCCTACATTCTATCATATGTGCATGGGTATTTTTCTCAGTTCTCTATTTTTCTTCTCTCTCTCTCTCTCTCTCTCTCATTTTGTAATATATCTTAATATCTGTTAGGGTAATCTTGTTCATCTATTTCCAAATCGAAATAACCATCTGTGGATGTTTACTCATCAATGTGCACATTTTAGAATGTGTTTTCATATAATTTGTGGTGTCCTTGCTTTCTTATTTATTTCAATATCTCAGTCATCTTAGTTCAGAGTGGCAAAGCTGATTAAAGCTGAAGATGGCATGTTTATGCTGTGCCTCTTACAGATTCATCTTCCTAACACTCTTCTGAGTAGAAGTAGCAACTAGTGACCCATAAAGAATTACTTCTTTTCCTCTGGTCCACTGATAACTCTGGTTTTATTCTGATTGTATTATTTAGAAGCTTCTTACAAACTTTTAGTGCAAACTGTACATTGCTTAATTTCAAAAGTGAGTATTTGTTCTGCTGTTACACTATGATTTGGTTCAAATATTGAAATATTTGGCAAGTATTCATTCTAATAGGTGTTTTTTTCCTAACTTTATTAAAGGAAAGCTATAGACATTTATTTTTGTTACAATTGTCCAATCCCTTTGTTTACATTTCTTATATCATATTTCAAATACTAAAAAAATTGTGCTAATATATCTGCATAAATAGTTGAAGGCAAAATAAATAATCCTAATAATATTTTTTGTCTAAAGTGAATGGATTCAGAATTTTTTGCTAATTAAATCAGATCTATGTTTAAATTCACTCTTTGAAATATCCCCCATATTCCTTTTCCCATTCAAACCAGGAAGGTAGAAGTTGATCAATGTTATTAAGATTTGGTAGCATGTTTCACTTTAATTTATTCTTCAAATTTAAGTTCGTTAATTGTGCTTATGCTTATCAGCTGGCAATTATGTAGCATTTATAATATGCTAAATACTACATTAGTGGTGCATCACACATCAGCCCATTTAATTTTAACAAAAACCTTATAAGTTGTATACTATAATTAATTCCATTTTACTGGTAAAGAAATGGAGGCATAGAAAGATAAAGCCACACTCTTAATGTTACATAATTTATGAAGTGGAGGCTCTGAGTGGTAATATTATCTAATCAAAAATATTCTTATAAGTTATTAGCATTTATAGTTATAATTAATAAAAATAAAAATTATATTTTATTTTTTGATATTTCAGAACTACACATGAGATTTCTTTTTTCAAATTTCAATAAGCAATATGTAGAACAATAAACTAAATGGATCTTAGAGACCATCAGGTCCAGTTCCTTGATTTTGCAAATGAGCAAAATAGGCCAGAGAGCCCTGTCTTGGCTGCTGAGCCATCTACTCTTATTTCATTTGTGACTTTCTGAAATAATCAGAGAGATTCGGCTGTTTTGTGAATCACTGAAATGTATAAGTATTAAGAAACAAATTTACCTATCTATCAATCATCTATGTATCTATCATCTATTAATAATATTCTTCTTTTAAACACTATACAAACAAAAATGTAGTGTAGAAACTATATGTAAAAATTACAAATAATTTTGACCTAATGAGTATATGTAAAAATTACAAATAATTTTGACCTAATGAGTAGTCTAAATATGCTTTTATGAAATAATTTGCTGTCTCCAAAGCATATTTATACACCAAAATTTTATTCAATATGATTTAAAGTGAACATGTGTACTTTCTTAGACTTAGAAATATAATTTTAAAAATAGTTCAAGATTATAACATGTATTTTCCAGCATATAGCTAATGAAAGCTTAGTAAGTGCCAGGCATTATCAGAGCACTGTACACGCAGAAGTGGATAGTGCTGCCTTTAAGTCCTGCCCACAAAGAGTTTCTAGAGAAAAAAGCAAATAACTATAATTTAATATAAGCAGGCAGTGAAAGCCATGAAAACAATAAATCAGGAAAAGACTGAGTGATGAAGCTGAAGGTAATTTTTAAATGTTAGTAAGGGAATAACTCTTTAAAGAGATATCATATATGAAGAGTGGAGTAAAACAATGAATTAAACCATTTAACCATAAGAGGGAAGAGCTTTTCATGAAGTGTGTGAGAACGGCAATGAGTCTATAATAGTGGGTGAATGGTAAATAACATGACTAAGGAGGAAAATGAAAGGAGATGGTGTCAGATGTATAGGCAAGGGCTAGCTCATATAGGGCCTTGCAGAGTCTAGTAAGAAGTGGAATTAATTCCAAATGTGACTAAAGCCACTAGAGGATTTTACATATGGAAATGGTATGATTTGAATAAATTTAAAAAATCATTCTGTTACTACCGGTATTTATAGAAGAGATTCTGAGAGCAAGAAATCAAAATGTCAGACAAACGATAAATTGATAATCTAATCAAGTTGAACTAAAATAATTGTTTTATGCAGACACTGCTTTTCTCTTTCAAATTCTCATTAATCATTAAAATACAGTTTGGCTTGTTTTGGAGATAATTTTTAATTCTACATAAAAGAAGAAAATTCAAAATTTTACATAAGGGAATTTGCTCAGAGTGTCATGGCCTTCCTCACCACTCCTAAATAGATTGTTTCCTCTGATCTAAAAAAATCTGATGTAGTCCAGACTAAAGCACTGGGATCATACTATTTTAGTTTAATGCCCAGATTTGGTATTACCCAGCTATACTTCTTGCCACCTCTAAACCATTTGTCAAGTTGCTTAAGCTCTCCCAGTTTCATTATAACAATATTTACTGATATTCGCTTCCTAAGGTTGTTTTGATGATTAAATAAAATATTCTATGGTAGGGTTTTAACAAAGAATTTGATATATAATAAATGTGCAATAAACACTGGTTTTGTTCTTATCCACTCTGACATTGGTAAAGAAATTTTAAGTGTTACTATTTTTATAGTTCTACCTGTTTTTGTGACTTAGATCTGTAGGAATCTGAGTCAAGAGGAATAAGTTGTATGGGATGAGTTGAAAGAACAGCTTAGATGAGACAACAATGAATGTATAACAATGAATAATAATTTGAGCAAAAATTTTCTCCAAGGTTAAACTTGAGTCTATGTGAGTTCATTCACTCATTTAAAAAGCATTATGTTGTACAACTGAAATTAATAATACTATATTTCAACCATCATTAAAAATATATTAATTCAAAAAACCCCACTTGGGAAAGCCGGGACGGCTCAGCGGGTTGAGCGCTCGCTTTGAGGCCATGAGGACCGAGGATCGAATCCCGGCTCCGGCCCAGGCAGGACCCACGTGCTGAACTGGGGAGTTCCCACAGTTCGGTTCTCTAACTGTCTCTGTCTCTGTCTCTCTCTCTATCTGTCAAAAAGTAAAATAGAAATAACTATGCACTG
>PVKE010014864.1:0-34310 GCA_004027555.1 Craseonycteris thonglongyai
CTTTTTGCCTTTTATTGCCTTTTCTTGGGTATATATTGTTTCAATATGTGTATCTATATTACCTAATGAGGCACTGTTACTCATTCATTCAATCAACTCACCACAGGCTGTTGAATACGTTCTATGTACCTAACATGGAAATGCTTTTGGTGGACAAGAGAACTATCACTGTCTCTACCCTTAGGAAGACTAATGAGAGACAGGAAAAAACACAGGGTTCATCATGTTAGGAAAAGAAACCCTGGTCACCCTGTCTTTATTTGGGGCCATTAATATCTGTGAATTATATCTAATTGGCACAATGATCTTCATGCAATTACCCCTCTTTTCCTATTTTGTAACTGCCTTTGAGGATTAGATGTCTCTGAGGCAACAATAAAATTAAACCCTGCCCATAAGTCCAATCATTAAACTGGAATGTGAATTGCACATGACGTAGGTGAGTAGCGAAGTATATTTTGTTTCTTCCTTCTTGTTCCTTTTTTATGCATATTTAGTGAACTTTGTAACCACCCCATTCTGTGTCTGAGGCAAGCAGATGCTTTTATTCCCTTAGCCTAATGATGTGGAGAAAAACAGAGGGATGTGAAAATTCTTCAAGTGCTTTGTCTTCAGAGATAATAGATACTAAGATTGCATTCCTCACACCACTTTCTTTTCCCAGTTCAATATCTGGGAAGGGTGAAAGGAGCATAAAGCTGCACCATAACACAAAAGTAAATCCTTCTCTAGAAAGTGTTGGGTTTCTTTTTAGAAAAAGGGGACCAACTAGCTAAGATTTAGAATATGAAATCATAAATAGCACTTTCTTTCTGGCTTTGAGACAATGAAATATAAATGGAGGGGGGAGGGCTTACTCAATATTCAATATCAAATCATCAGTGCCAGCCCTGGAGAATATTGATAAATAATAAAAATGAAACATAGAAAATATCTAAAAGCTCAAACTGATCTCCTATTTTCAAATATGTTAACAAAATGGATGCAACTTCAGGGACTGCTTACTATGCTTAAAGGAACAGTGAAGTCAGTAAATTCCATTAATTTCTTCCACTTCAATTTTATCTTTTCCTGAATGTTGTCCCTCTTGTTTTGTATCATTCACATCAACAAATGAGTTGCCAGATTTTGCCTATTGCTACTATATGTGCACAGATTTCCTCATTAGCAGCAGACTCTCTTGAATTATTCTTTTTGGTAACATTGCACAGCTCTTGATTTTGTGTTACTTAATGACACAAAATCAAGAAAAAAAAAATGAACAGAAACATTAAATTCAAGGCAAATGACTTTCAACATTAAAAAAGGCTGATAAAATCAGGTATAGTATAGAAAGCTGAAAAGGAATTAAAGTTACATATACCAATAAAATTAATACCAAAATATTGGTTGGGGTTACCCCCCTAATGGTTAAATGGAAAAGTGAATAAATGGATGGCCACAATTTGTTTTATTCTTAATGTGTATTTCTTCATGTGACATATTTGTTTCTAGTTTTTATAATAACTCTTCTGAGTGAAGATTTTCCTTCCTGTTACTTATAGTAATTCAGAGAATCTTGCATATAGTTGGAAAGCCTGTTTTACATCTTCAGTCTCTCATCATTTTTTCCTGCTTGCTTATATAATGAGATTTTCAATTAAAACCTTGAGTCTAGTTTTAAAAAAGACTTTTAAAAAATAAAGTGGATGGCCCCTTAAGATGGAACTAAAAGAGTCAGAAATGTAAAGGAATTTATCGTAGGCCTAAGACACATTTCTAATTAAATTTCATAATTTTTTTTACTGTAAATACTTATAAATCTATGAAACAACTGCCCTAGGCTACTTAAAAAAGAAAAATTACTTTATACACGGTATAGATCACAAAAGAAAGACACTGCTGGAGTAAGCGGTACGACAGAAGCAGCCCAGTCAGTGGCCGTGAGTAGTACCCATTCTGTTCTGTGCCCGGTGGATAGCTCCTTTGGGAAGTCAAGACTGAAACTTAGGTGCCATCGTCCACTCAGTGATCCATTTTTTTCTGCTTCCTGCAGTAACTGAGCTTCAAGTAGACAATACTAGAAGTACCAGGGTGACCTTCAAAGAAGTTCAAGCCAAGGCCCTCTTTCCTTTCTCCTTAGAACCACAGTGTTTTTTATATTTTATTTTTTTTAATTGTTTTTGACAGAGAGAGATACAGAGACAGAGACAGAAAAAAGGGGGAGGGCTCAGAATAGTCTCCATAGTTGCACATCATCAGTTTTTCCACATAGCTTCATTCCACAGGTGGGCGCAGGGCTGCACAGGGCAGGAACTGGGCCAGGGTCTTACTCCGGTGAGAACCGAACTGGGGGCACTCCCCAGTTCAGCACACGGGTCCAAACCAGCCAGGGCCGGGATTCAATCCTCAGTCCATGGGGCTGCAAAGTGAATGCTTTACCCACTGAGCCATCCCGGCTTCCCTATTTTCTTGATCAATGTTGAGATGTTTCCCTATTATCCGATCAAGAATCAAGAATTGAGATTAGTTACTTGAAGTTGAAAATTGCTTGGTTTATTATTAATTTTTTGCCTTCTAAGCCTGGGTTTGTGCTGCCAATATCTGCCCAGAAAAAGGAAGATATCAATTATGTTTTATGTATTCAAAAGCTCCAGTTAAAATTTATCTTAATTGGTTCTTTAGTCTACTTATTTTCATTTCTTGACAAAAAGATCAAACAGAAATGGGAAAAGGGATTTAGATATAGCCACCCCCACATCATTAAATAAGGGTGACCAAATTATTATACCCCTTCTTGAATTACTTTTAGACATAGGAATACTCTCCAACAGCACTATTTATTTTATAATTCATCATAGATGTTAATATGTAAAATTATACATTTAAGTATGTGAGTATATATATTTTTTATTATATATTACATAATATTGTGTGTGTGTGTGTGTGTGTGTGTGTGTGTGTGTGTGTGTGTGTGTGCGTGCATGCACGTGCACGTGCAGGTATCTTTAGGAGAGCCCAAAAGAATCCAAGAGGAGGTAATGAGATAGGGAACAGAAGGGGTACTCAGGGAGAAGAGATTCAGAATGGAGTTTTGTTTCCCTATAAAATAAATAGAACATCAAGTTTCTAACTCAAAACTGATATTCAAATGGCACTGGGCTTGTTTTGTTACTAGAATCTTAGATTTGTCCTTATTAAGAGTGTTACTTGGCTGTGTAGACCTCAGGTGAAAATGTGACTCCCTCCTCTCAAGACCGTACGCAGTTCTGTGATATGTAGGCACAACACTGAAGTTGCTCGGTTGTTCCTGGCAGTTTAATGCCTTCTTTTCTGAGCAGCCTACCCACCTTCTGAATAAAGTCTAAGTCTCAGCAGAGTAACACACCCACCAGCCCCCACGCACCACTGACGTCTAGCAACAGAATATCTCTCTCACCTAGTAAAATAAATCATTTAAAAAATATTTTTTAATAAGACTTTTATCATTGTGAAACAGAGTTCATAGAAAATTGGGTCTGAGATGGTCTATATTCTTTGTTCAAGTACATGACTTCTTTCTCCTCACTGCTTCCAGGAGACTGATCATTCTGAGGCTGAGCTGGGGGGAAAGGAGGATCAATGGCCTATAAAGAGTCAATGATGTCAGCCTATATTGCTATAAATTTCCCTCTTAGGACTTAAATGGAAGAACCGAAACAATAAGACTACTAGAAGAAAACATAGGCAGTACATTCTCCAACATTGCTTTTAGTAACATTTTTTTTTTCCTGATCAATCTCCTCATGCAAGGAAAAAAAAAATATATCAATCAATCAATCAATCAATTGGTGAATGAATGAATGAATGAATGAATGGGACTAGATCAAACTGAAAAGTTTTTGCACAATTAAGAAAACCATCAACAAAACAAAGCAATCTATTTAAGGGTAGAAGACATTTGCCAATGATGCATCCAATATAAGGTTAATATCCAAAATTTATAAAGAAACTGTACAGTTCAACACCAAAAAAATAAATAATTTAATTTAAAAATGAGCAGAAACCCCGAATAGACATTGTCCAAAGAGGAATTTGAAAAGATGTTCAATGTCACTAATCATCAGAGAAATGCAAATCAAAACCACAATGAGACATCTCCTCACACCCGTCAGAATGTCCTTTGTCAATAAATCAACAAACAAGTGTTGGTGAGGATATGGAGATGAGGTAACCCTCATGCCCTGTTGATAGGATTAAAATTGGTATAGCCACTACAAAAAACAGTATGGAATTTCCTGAGAAAATTAAAAATAGAACTACCTTATGACCCAGCAATTCCACTTCTGGATATTTATCCAAAGAAATTCAAAACACTAATTCAAAAAGATATATGCACCCCTATATTCACTGCAGTGTTATTTATAATAGCCAAGATATGAAAACAACCAAAGTGCCCATCAACAGAAGATTGGATAAAGATGATGTGATACATTTATACAATGAAATGTTACTTGGCCATAAAATGAATGAAATCTTACCATTTGTGACAATATGGATGGACTTAGAGTGTATTATGCTAAGTGAAATAAGTCAGACAAAGACAAATACCATATGATTTCATTTATATGTAAAATCAAAAGAACAAAATAAATGAACAAAACATAAACAGACTCATAGATACAGAGAACAAACTGATGGATGCCAGATGGGAGAGGCAGGTTGGAGGGCTGAGCAAAAAAGATGATGGGATTAGGAAGTAAAAACTGGTAGTTACAAAACAGTCATGGGATGCAAAGTACAGCATAGGGTATATAGTTAATAATACTGTAATAACTATGTATGGTGCCAGGTGGGTACTAGACTTATTGGGGGGATCACTGTAAATTATATAAATGTTGAACTATACTGTACACATGAAACTAATATAAAATATTATGAATATCAACTGTAATTGAAAAAAAAAATGAAGAGACTGATATATAATAGTGTGTGACCCACTGTTCTACACACAAGCCGCTTGCTTACTGCCCATCCTCTTGTAGTTTTTGGAATACAAATAACCTGTTACATCTTCTTGAGGAATTGGCTCAAGGGGGTCTCTTTTTCAATCACTATAGCAATAACATATGTAACCAAAGTAACTATAACTTGTTTTACTGCTCTTTAACTTCAAAAGTACTTTCACAAATCACATCACGTTTGAGTTGTACTCACATAATCATGAGCAGTAAGCACCATTTCCCCTTTTATGATTAGGTAATAAAAGCTCAGTGACATTTGTAAATAAACACAGTTGAAACTTTAAACAAGGAGCTGTGATTTCCAGTCCCAAATTCCTTCTACTATAGTATTCTGTTTATATTGTGTGATCTGAAATCTGATGGAAGAATGAAAATCCCCTCCCACATGCAAGTAAATCCTTGCCACTAACTTGGCAATATGATAGGCATTTCCATATGGTGATAGCCCCCTGGAGATGTGTACATTTAAACCAGATCAATAGATTATGTTATATGAGATGTGTAAGACATTGGTCACCTGGCAGATCCACAGGGATCATTGCTTATTAGTCATTTATATGTAGTTACCTAGCAGAGAATGGGTATGTGTGGCAATTGGATGATGGAATGTGAAAATCTGATAGAGAAAGGAGGCTGGGAACTGTCCTAAATGTCCCAAGCATAAGTCTGCTCCCAAATAGTACATCAGAGAAAGAGAGCTAGACACCAGGGTTCAGGACAAAGGTGTCAGAGAGGGTCAGGATGCCTCATGGGAACCAACGAGAAAGGCCCAGATGTGTCCCATGGTCCAGAAGTACTAACTGCCTTTGGACATCATAAGAGATTATATGTCAAAGTCCCTTTGCACTAGACAATCAGCAAAATCATTTGCAAGAACAGAGGAAAATTTAACCATATTCACTTGTCTTGGATTACAGCAATACTGCTTGTCACTGTTTCTCTATAGTTCATTAAAATAGTAGTCACTTTACCATTGTGGTGCTCTTTTGGGGACAATGAGGTTGAAACTCATAATTCGTATAGGTATACTGAGGCAGAGTAGCTCACGTGACATGTCAAGTAGCTTAGCTTGGGTATTCAATCCGACAACAAAGGTTTGTGGTATGCATGCTGAGTGCCCTAGCTTAACTGCTATGCATATTTTGTCTTTAAACTATTATTTCAAAACAGAAATATTTGGGGTATGGCTTGGTCTTTATGATTTTCATGTTTATCATAATGGGGCTTCTCTTCCTACCTTTTATCTTTCTTATAAAGAATACTTTCAATCTGTACCCAAGATGTCAATATATAATTTACATGTGAATCATACATTGTACTTATAGACAGCATCATTTCAGACACCAAAAAAAGTGTAATGACCTTTCATTTATCAAACATCAATCTGAGTCTCAACATTTGATTGTCTTATTATTCAAATTTTAAAAAATGGCTGTATTTGTCTTCCTGTAATTCTTTAAAAAATTGGAGAAGAAATTACAGAAGCTAAGGTCAAAGACAATCTTCTACTGACCTGACAGCTGTAAGATTAAAGCTTTTCAACTACCAAGGATGAATTGAAACCCTTCACCATCAAAAGAGGGAGCTTGGCCAGATGTTTCTTATAACTATTATCCCAACTGCACAAAGATTAATATGCTCATAAGATCCCAGAAAACTGTTGACAGTTACTCTTCTCTGTGACAGTCAACTTGCCTTCCTGGCAAGGTTTCATATGTATATCACGCCACATACGTATCTGTCACAATATGGTTGGAGTAGAAACTCAAAAAATACTTGAAGGGACAAATGCAGAACGGAGTGAATGATACACTGTTTGGTGCCTACCTAAGAAGCTCATGTTATAATGTCCAAATCTCAATCACAATGAGCTCCCTGTACTTCAGATGTACTAGACCAAGATTTCACAGTATTTTTGGCAATACGGTATAATGAGGGTTTGCATGATGCTAACTAGCGCAGGCCTGGACTCAAAGCTGGCTTGAGCTTGACCACTGCATGATTTTAGCCAACTGATTTCATTTTCTCTTTTCCTCAGGGACAAAAAGCAGACAACAGCATCTACCTCTGAGTAATACTGTCAAGAACAAACAGGACATTGCATGTATAAGATTTACCATAGTCCTGAGCACAATAAACGTTAATTTCTCATACATAAATATTTTTATAAGATTTATTTCAACAAGACCCAGCCTAAATGATTTTGCTTTTATATATAACAATTTCTTTTCCTACATCTTAGCATTATATACACGAGGATACGTTTCACCCTTTGATAGCTTGGAATGTCACTCATTTATTCTATAAACATTTTAGCACTTTGTGTTTGTAAGTACCTGTCCTGGGCACTAGAGTTACTGTGACAAGGAAGGGAAAGTAGAAGGGAAGAGGAAGGACTGAAGTGTTTAGCACAGCATCAATCTGCTTCCACGAGAAAACTGAACATATAGGCACTTGGAGAATCAAGTAATGTTATATAACTGATAGACCCCAGATATTAGTGAAAAAACCATCATACAGTTTTTGTTTAAAGCATAAAAGGTAATAATGGAGGTGAAAAAAGTCAGGACCCATACACCAAAGGCAGGGCAATAAGAGATCAATCATAACTGTAGGTGAACTTGGAGAGGGAGTAGGGAATGGACATACCTATGACAGGAGAGTATCCGTTCGACTAAACAAGCCTTCTGGCCAGAATCTGTTGTCAGCAGCACTTACTACGCAATGTTCTTAGGAGGGGGCTGGCAAAAGCCACTGTGACTGGCTAAAGGATCCAAGAGTTAACTGATGTTAGATAGTCTACCAAGAGTTAATGTTACATAGTATATACTTTAAAATGCATCAGCATACAATGGCTTAAGTGCCTTGGTCAATGTTAACCCAGCAACTAGTCATTAACTTCTGAAGTTAATTCTAATCTAAAATCCAGGTGCTGTGAGTTAACTTTTGAAGCTCCCCAATCAGAATACATAGTCTGAAAAAAGGTAAATCTGAGAAAGTCTAGCAGGCCCTGAGCCAGAATGGCACTTTACAATGGCAACGCTTCTCCTGCCTTCCCTTCAGTCATCCCTACTGTGCGTCTCATAGCATAAGGTGTGTTAGAAGTAAGTTTTCATCAGTGCAATGAGTAGTATCCAAGCAAATGCAGTGGCTAGAAATACTGCAAATGCCCTTGCACCTCTGCATGAATAGCATGTAAGAATCAGCAAACCCAGGATCCTAATATCCTCCAGAGAGCATGGGGAATCTCGGGTCCCATTCAGCCCTGTGCCCCAGCACTGGCTGGGTGATTCTGGAGCTAGTGACCACTGATGCTAAACACAGAGCTGCATGTGCCTCCTTGCACCTTTCCAGCAAGGTCCTTAGTGTGCCTGCCAAGACAAAGAGCTGGGACTTCACTGAGCTTCAGGAACAGGTTCATGTGACTTCTTTTGTGCATGCTTGCTAATAAATATTTTTGTAGGCAGCAAGCTGTGAGATATGTTTTCAATGTAAATACACCAATTGCCAGCAAGACCGTGGGGAGGACACCCACAGAGCTCACTGACTCAAGTTATCTGACAATGATTAATGTTGTCTACCAAGAAGAACCTAATGATCACAAATGCCCAAATTGACTTAGGATATCTGTAACAGACTGGATATCATGAATAACAAATATTTATTGAAATGGTTGACTACAAATACAAATTTGTAGCTTCCGTATGGATCACAAATTATTTGTGCTTGCCACTAGACTGCACATTAAGAGTCAATATAGATACGAAATAACAAAATTCTTACCCTAAATGAGCATGCAAGCTCTATGTGTGTGTGCCTGTGTGCAAGTGTACATGTGTATGATGGATTCAGGAACATAAAAGAAAAGGTACAAACACATATCCAAACAATTACAACTGGAACAATGCCTGCTATAATGATAGGGCTATATGCTGGATATGTTATTAAAGTATGAAATTTGGACTCCAAATATAAGTTAGTGGCAGAAAGGAGTGTGGGCAGGGGAAGGTCAGAGAAGGGAGTACCTGCCATAAGTGTTGAAGGACAAGTTGGAGCTAGCCGGGAGAGTGACAGGAAGGGAAGAAGATAATATATGCATGGGCATAAATGTAAGAAAGCCCTTGAGGAGCCTGAAGTACAATAAAACCCTATGATAATGCAATAACTTGAATTCAGGTACAAAGCAATTGGCTCACCAGGTCATTTCATTACCCTTGCAGAACAGGCTTCTGCATTTTGCATGATTGAATGTTCTGGACCCCACTCACAATGCTATGGCAGCATTTCCTTTAGTTTGTTGAAAGTGACTGAGTGTGAAGTATGTGGCTGGAGTGACAGGGAGAAGATGATGGGCAGAGATGGTGCTGAGCGAGGAGTTCGGTCAGGACATGATTGTAATAGGTCTTAGGTACCAAGCGACAGAGTCTAGATTTGGTCTCAAGAGCAATGCTGAATCAGAAGGATATTAAGCATGAAAATGGCATGAAAACATTTGTGTTCAAAAGTAATTGGCATCAGTATCAACGATTAACTTGGGGAGGGGAGGCGGGAAGATCAGGGCATGGGAACCAATACAAAGCTACCGTAGTTACAGCGAGAATAAGCATGAAGATCTACTGA
Source organism: Craseonycteris thonglongyai (assembly GCA_004027555.1). NCBI lineage: Eukaryota > Metazoa > Chordata > Mammalia > Chiroptera > Craseonycteridae > Craseonycteris > Craseonycteris thonglongyai. Next base: position 9,603 of record PVKE010014864.1, read on the forward strand.
TATTCCTACCTAAGGCAATGACAGTGGTAATGGAGACAGAAGAGAATTTCAAAAGACATTAAGAAGAAAGATTTCACAGGATTTGGTGACTGAAGGATGTGAAAGCGAAGGGAAAGGAAGGTTACAATTGTACTGCTTTGGATGAGTCAGAGAATGGAGAATCTATTCCCTGCACCATGAAATAGCCAGTTTAGGAGATAGAGCAGATAAAGGGTTTAGGGATAGATTTGTTGAATACTTAGAACAGATCCACATTTCCTTAATTATTTTTCTTCAGGCAGTGAAATTAAGTTAGTCTAATATAACAAAAAAAAACAAACCATTAGATTTCAATGGCCAGAACTAAACTAGATTAGATTAATTTATCATGAGTTGACTGGGAGATTTTGAAACCAAACTGTCAGAAGCTTAGTTTGGGGTTATTTGTCAGCAGTCCAACTTAGGATTTTAACAAATGGGAGGAGGAAAAGTTTATTTCATTAAGAAAAAAGGAAATGATAATGGAGACGTTCCTTGTTAATTCCTAGTTATGATCACGTATTTATGCTGAATGATGCTGGTGATGTGACACAATGGTCCTCAAATGAATTGTAGCAATAAACAGGGAGTTGGTAATTTCAGGGGAAACCTCAATGTGCATTGATTTAGTCATTCCATGAAGCAGTCATCCATCAATAAATATTTATTGAATATCTGCTAAGAGCCATGAAGAGTGAAATAGCTGGGAGAGAATGGGAAAATTTAAAAAGAAAAGGATCAAATAAATCTTGGTCAGAACATTTAGAAAAGGCTTCGGTACTTCAGACCTCCACTATATCAATAAGGAACCCAGAGATGTGAAAGGAATAACTAATATAAATGAACACCTTCTCTGGCTTGATTGAATTCTCTTTAGCCATGGCTCAAGTTGTTTTTGTTTTTGTTTTTTTCCCTATTACATATGCTCAAATGGGTTCCTTACAAATTATTTAGTCTTTTCTTGCTTATTGATTCATGATCTTCATGCCCCTTCTTCTAAGAATGAGAAAAAGGGCATGTCAAAATGAAAAGTGACTGCTAGTAATCTAAAACTATTAGAAATCCCCATATTCAAGAAAATCAAGACAAATACTAGCAAGGATATGACAGCAAAACAGGGGTTGCTGCCTTTTACAAATTAGTGTACAAGCCAGAAAGCTTCTGACTATTTCTGTTCCCAGAAAATATTTTCTTATCCATTTACCTCTCCTGTGTGATTGTTGTCTGGGGTCTACTGGAAGGAGTAAACAGTTCAAATGTTGGTTCTATTAAAATATACTTGGCTTCACAACTCTAAACAGTGGATGTAACATTTTGTTGACTTCAGTTTTAAAGTATAGACTCAAGAAGGGAAAGAACTTCCATTAACATTGACTGTTGCCAAAGATTATAGAACATTAGGATAATTTTTAGCCAGTGTTTCTCTTGGTACAATTTCACATACATGATCTATTACATAAGTATAGAAAGTGAAGAACAATTTATATCATTCCCAAATCTAGGATAATTTAGATTGGCAGAGTTTAGATAAGAACTAATGATTCCCACCCCCCACCCCCCTTCAAATGCTGGATCCGTGATTCTTAAAGCATGGACTGCAATAAACAAGTAATATTCTTTAGGTAGTAAACAACTAATATTTTCAGAGTTCTATCCCCATGCCTTTATTTTCCTCTGTAATAGCAACATAACAAATATATCAAAAGACCAGAATTTAAGTGAGAATCTCTTCCACTTATTAGATGTCTAATCTTGGGCAAGTCATTTAATTATAATGATCTTTTATTGAGCACTTACTATATTCTTGTATAGACTACATGCATCCTTTGTGATACCACAAATTATCCTATTACATGTTATCTTATTATATATCTATATCTTTCTATCCATCTATCTATTTTAAAGATTTATTGTTTTTGACAGAGACAGAGAGAGAGAGAAGGGGGAGAGCCCAGAGCAGTCTCCATAGTTGTATGTCATCAGTTTTTGACAAGGTTTCATTCACACAGGTTGCGGGAGGGGGCTGCACAGGGCAGGAACTGGGCTGGGGACCCCCTACATGGGAGGCACAAGCCCTCAAGCCAGGGGTACAACCAGGGGTGAAAAACCAACTGGGGGCCTCCCACACGGGAAGCACACTCCAGTTCAGCATATGGGTCCACACGAGCCAGGGCCAGGATTCAATCCTCGGTCCTCGGGGTGCAAAGCGAGTGCTCAACCGGCTGAGCTATTGCAGCTTTCCCTAGAGGTTTTTATATTAACTCTTCTCAAAATGCTATGAGGTAGGTATTATACTTTAATTAAGCCCATTTTACAGATGAAGAAACAAGCTAGAGAATTGAAATGACTTCTCAAGGTGACACTGGGGCTTGGTTTGAGCACCCTGACCAAAGGTCCATGGGTTTGATCATTAGGTAGGGTGACCAGACGTCCCGCTTTTGGCGGGACAGTCCCGATTTTTAACAATTTGTCCCACATCCCGCAGCATTTTTAAAAAGTCCCAATTTTTGGAAAGAATGCACGACAAGCTAGGGAACGGCGGGAGGTAGACCAAATTTTTAATCAAGAACCCCCTCCCCCCTAGTCAATGGTGTCCCGCTTTAGCAATGTTAAAATCTGGTCACCTTATCATTAGGCTATAGTTTTAATTATAGATTTAATTTTTTCATCTATAAAATGAAAATCACAATAATGAAACTCAGGATTTTTACAAGAATTAAAAGACAATATCACATAAAAGGGATGACTATTGTTATTGTTACTGCTGCTCTGTTCTGTCAGACTCCCAGATTAAAATCTAAGAGAGTGCTTTTATTTCTAATCATTCCTTTGTTCCCAAAATTCAATCTTCACCATATTCTATTGAGCCTTTCTTCCCAATATCTTTAAGACACTCATTCTTCTCTATTTGTTTCCCCAATTGTGTTAGTAAAAGTGCCCATCGATTTTTATAATTTCAATAACTGTGTAATTCTTTTTCCTGTTCCTGCCTTTTCTCACCATGATGGATCAATCTCTGATTCTCACACTATCTGATTCATATACACAAAGTGCCATATTCCTATTTCCTTGTGTCACTGTTTTCTGCTTATCAATAAACATATACCAATATCATCACTCTGGTATTTGAGATTCTGCGTCTCTTGGTCTTCTATTACACATTCAAACTCATTTCTTAATAGAATCTAATGGAATTGGGAGGAGACATTTATTCATGAAGCATCTGTTATGTGCATAGTGATGCTGTTTTTGGTAGGAAAGACAGGCCTAGTTAGTGACAGGCCTCAAGAGGATAGATCAGTCTCCAAATACCAAATAAACAGACACACAGTAAATTACAATTATAAAGGAGGGGGTAGGTATTGTGGGGGTGAAAACTAACATAGTACACAGGTTTAAAGAAGGCTACCTGAGACAAAATAAGACTGTTCACCTTACAATCCACCACCATGAACTTAATTGATTCTTTCTTCCCTTGAAAAATTCCCCATTCTTCTCTAGGCAAATCCAACTATTCTATGAGTTCTTTTTAGGGTGCAGCTTACGGTTTTTGTACACTATTAAGCTTTGCTAACTTCTCTAAGCTCCAAAGATTGTATTTTCAGAAAATCTTAATAAATTTGTGGTTCTTTGTTTCTGCTATCAAAGTTGATTATGTAATATATATGGCTTTTAGGATCAAGTACAGTACATTCTGACCCCACAACTTGATTATTGATGTTTTTATCAAAAAATCTTATGTTCTTCTCCTTCAGATCCTACATAGTGCTGCTACAAAAGGAATGTGTGTTTAATGAATAGCTAGCTGAGTATTTAGGGAGTGTGCACAGCTAGATAGTTAGAAATCTATGTAATGAAAGTAGGTATCAGAATCATGGCTCTAATATCTTAAGCAACCTTCCTAATATTTGAGATTAATTTAATCCCACTCTAGTTCATTTACTTTAGGTTTTATTTGAACTTATATTAGACAATGTTTGCATTAACATTACAGAAAACCCTCTCATTGTTCTGGAGGTTTGGCTATATTACCTAAGGTTGACATTGAATTCATAATAACTCCCAAACTGAACCTGCTTATGAAATTTACTGGTCCCTATCATTCACTCTCCAGATTATATATTTAATGCCAAATTCCCATGTAAAACTAAAGATAAACCAACAAAGCGAAGACCTTAACTTGCAGTTCTTGGTATGCCTCTGAAGGATATGTAATTCATGCAAAAGTTTCTGTTTTATTTTTATTTTTTCTGGTTTTCAGAGCTCTGCTTGGCATGCATTCATAAAAACAGCTCATTAAAGCTAATGGGATTCAGTGGAGGTGAGCAAAGTTTACAAAGCAGATTAAGTCCAATTTTGATACAAAATTTTGCCCCAATAAATAGCGTTAAAGTTGTGTAGAAAGGTGTCTGAGAGCTTAGGTATGCTATGTTGTATTCAAGTTTGTTTGTTTCTCTTTGTGGGTTTAATGTCAAAACTTAATGCTATTTATATGAGAGAAATTCCAGCTGAACTACCACTTATTTCTCCCCACTCCTCCACTCTCACTCTTGAAAAGGCTATATTCAAAATAATGATGCAATGATAGAAAGTTCATTGTCCGCAAGCTCACAGAACCCTGTGTGTGGTCATATGCTTTTCAAACCACAGGAGCTCGATATCCTCTATATTTTTAGTGTATCTAACATCCCACTTTCAAAGTGGTATCCTTTCCATCAAAATGACAAAATAATAACCTGCCCAAAAGGCAAGCATGGTGGCTTGTATTCTTCAGTTTTCCATTGGCTTGTAAGTAAATTTGAACAGATTTTTCCGTATCTCCAGTTCTTATGTATTGCACCAAATATGTGTGCTTGTTCAACAAATATTTTTTGGGTGACTATTAAGCGGCAGGCGAGATTCCAGAGAGTGGTTCTGTTAGCTATGACAACAGTAAGGTAAGCTTTTCTAATAGAGATGAGTGATTCTGTTGGACAGATAGCATGGTGAGAAGAAAGAGCATTTGTGAGTAAGACTGAATTAAATCTTGGCTTCAACATTTACTAAGTGAAATCTGTCACAGAAACCCTTGGAAATAAACACCTTCATCTGTTGAACAGTAATAGTTGAAAAAAATGTTGAATGATGCTTTGTGTGCAGGTCCTAGGCTGGGTGCTAGGAAGGCAACACAACCGCACATGTCTGAGGACTCTGCCATGATGGGCATATTCAAAGCATGTGTAGTGCACAGTGTTACTTCACCACAGACTCTCGTCAGTCTGAATGGTGGCTTTTAAATGTGTCCACAGAATCTTTGACACTTTTTCCTTCAAAAGATGGAGCTTAATTCCCCTGCTGTTGAATATGGGTCAAGCTTAGTGACTTGTTTCTAAAGAACCAAATGTGGCAGAAGTGATGCTCTGAGGTTTTCGTGGCCAATCATCATAAGGACAACTTATGCCTGTCTCTTGCATTGCTGGCTCTGCGAGAAGCCAGCTGCCATGTCATGAGGCCCGTGAAAAAGCCTGTGGAGTGACGCTGAGGCCGCTCCCCAACAATCAGAACCTGCTCACCAGCCATAGGAGCAACCCACCTTGGCAAGTGATCTTCCAGCCCTAATCAAGCCATCACATAAGGGTAGCCCTAGCCCAAATCTTGACTACGATCTCATGAGAGACTCCAAGCCAAAGCTGCTCAGCTAAGCCACTCCCAAATTTCTGGGAGGAAAATAAATATTTATTGCTGTTGCCACTCAGTTTGGGGAGGCAATTTGTTATAGAGCAATAGATAATAACTAATATAGCCTGAAATAGAAACATCTGGACTAAGCTAAACGATGATGGCAGAAAACCTTTCAAACTTCCTTTGGTTTACCTCCCATATTGGAAAAAAAAAAAAATTCCTTGCAGAATTCCTGTATTTCTATGACTACAGAAGAAAATCCAAATTCCTAAGACTAGTATTGAAAACCCAATATGCTCGACTCCACCCAACTTGATCTCCTCTCCTCTCTAGCACAGACTCTACTTCAGACAGTTAGTTACCCCAGAGAACCCTGATTCTGAGATCTTGATGAGGACCTTTCTCCCCTTCTTGAAGGATACCTCTCATCTTGTTCCACATTCAGCGTATTCTACCTTTCCCTTCTAAGTTTAATTTAAACACTTGGGTAATTCTTGATTGTACGAATGCATATCAATATCTTCCTTTTTAAAACTTCCAGTGGTTTTTACTACCAATGTAGCTTATTTAATACTGATTTCCCTGAGTACTTGCACTGTTATTACATGTCATAATTAATAAATATTTGAGTTCCTATTATATACTAAGCTCTGTGTCAAGAGCTATACAGAACACTTTCACTTTAGTTCTATTTAACTTCTTATTTCTTAAATTTATTATGGCATATAACTTTTTATGTGTGTGTTTCTTCCCCCACAGTTAGATTATAAACAACCTGAGGACAGAAGGCAGACCTGTTCCTTATAGCCCTTGGCACATCCCTGGAGAACATGTCTCCAGAAGCGTCTTCATACCATCTCCACATCAGCCAGCAATTTCAAAATAAGAATACAATGTTTTACACTTTCTTATTCTCCCAATATCTATGAATCAAAAAGCATAGTGCTATAAGGTTAGAGTGTGAAGCAGCACTTGTTGAAGTGGAACTGGGTTCCCCTGGGCAGGTAACTTAACCATGAAATCATCTTAGAAAAACACCTGTGCATAAAAATTCAGGAAATTATGAACACTTTCTTCCTTAGTCACCAGTCTGACAGTACTCTCTGAGAGGAGGCCTTCTCCTCTTCTCAGCCATCCTGAAAATGGTGTCAATCTAAGACATGAAAAATGGTGTGCGACCCCTGACACCCTGAAGGTTACAGTGGAAGATCCAATGCTAAAACAAAGCAAGGTGTAACTCAGGCAAAAGCAAATTCTTCCCTGAAATCATTCCAAATCATTCCTTGATTTGCTATAACAGTCAAGAGCTAGTAAAAAAAAAAAAAAAAAAAAAAAAAAAAAAAAAAAAAAAAAAAAAAAAAAAAAGGAACGGCTTGAAAATGAGAAAAGGTAGTTGGAATGAAAGAAACATGTCGCTCTCCAACTTTAAGCCGTCTGGCCCTCAATGTCACCGCCACTCACTAGTATCAGCATCTCGTCACCTCGTCATCTCTAGTTTCTTCACCAGAAGCCAATTCAGAAAAAGCCTAGGGTAAAAATCTGAAATCCACACCTTTCAACAGGCTTATTTAGATGATTTCGATTAAGGTACATCTTTCAACAGGCTTATTTAGATGATTTTGATTAAGGTACATCTTTCAACAGGCTTATTTAGATGATTTTGATTAAGGTAGACTGGTTGAGTCTATCTGTTTATACATTTCAAAGATAGAGAAAAGGCAAAGAGAAAAAGTATTGGTACTATGGTATAATTTTCATTTTATTTTCTCCTTAGTTCATTGCGTTTCCACTTCCCAAATTTGTCCTAAATTGTGTTAAATCTCATTTGGACACTATGAGATTGGAGGGTTATGACTAGTTGTGCACTAAAAGACCTCTATATTATAAAAAGTTCTCTATCTTTTTTAAAGAAATTCAGATTTAAAAATCTGTAAAGAAAGTGAAGCATTGAAAGAAGGGTGCTCAAAAAGTTCTGGGGAAATAGCTAGTTGTGATGAAGTCTATAAACCTTTGAGCCTCACAGCATTTTCAGGGTAATTCCTACACATCTAATTCTTTCGTATCCTGTGTCCTCACTTATGTTGGTTATTCTCTGTTAGGAATGCAAAGACACTACTAGTTATCTAGCTGACAAACTCCTATTCATTCCTTAAAACTGATATGAAGGCAGAGGATTTCCACATGAAGCCTTTCCTGATATCGCAGGCAGGCCTTTATGAACCCCATTGCAGTCCAAGGCAAAAGAAAAATCAATAATACTCATTTTGAGCTTATTTAACATTTGATATTGTGTTTATTATGGATTTTAATAATTGATTTTGATATTTACAATATTGCATTGAAATAAGATTTATCTTTATTACTGAGATTTTTGTCATCCCCTCAAATTGTGCACTACAGTTACCTTGCCATTGCTCCAGTAAATCGTCTAGACTCTATCTTCTCTGATGCTTCTGCTCTTAGACCTACAAGACCTAGCTTTACTGTGGAATTTATCACACTGCATTATAGTTTCTGATGTATTTATTATTCTCCTACAGTCTTAATTGCTCTGAGGGCTCACAGCTTTTTTGATCAGCACAGACATAAGAGGTACCCTTTAAATGGGTGATAATGGCAAGAATTAATGTAAAACTTCAAGTCTCTTAAATTTTCTCAGCCTCAGTTTCCTTATCTGTTAAATAATAATACCGTACTCAATACTCAATGACTGAGTTTATACACTATACCTATGAGTATATTTTATTATCAACAAAATAACATTAAAAAACACCAATATCCAACACTATGTATCTCTTGCTATGTGTCACACACTTTTCTGAGTATATAAGAACTATTAACTCATTTACTTCTCACAACTAGTCTATAAGTAGGTGCTATAGTATTATTAGCCTCAATATACAGATGTGAAAACTGAGGCTTAGCGTATCTAGATTATCTAAGACTCATATTTGAATCCAGGCAGTCTAAATGTGGACTGTGCTCTAAGCCCCTATACTGTTTCAGTAATAATTATAATAATTTTATATATAAATATAAATATGCAAATATATAACCAAAACAAATATTTTGTTTTATAAAACGTGAAAACATCGTAGGTCATTCTAATTCTAATTCACAATGAAATTCTAACTGACCAGAGACCAGCAAATACTGTGCTGTGTGGCATTCCTTCTATGAGGGCTACTGTATCCTAAAAAGACACTGGTTCAATTATTAAAGCAAAAAACATGGTGTGCCCCAATCAAAAAAATGAGAAAAGTTGAATAGCGAGAGTACTCGTAACATGGTTTTGTAGACCTGGTTACCTGGATGGATGATGCTTAGAAAAGGGTTTAACAAAACAGCCACTCAGGAAAACCCACTGTCAGCCAAGCAAGGAGCCAGGCCTGTGTCTAGTTTCTCTTCTCTCCAATAAGTGAAAGAGGATTGGCTGAAATTATTTTGTTAAATCCGACTCTTAGCTTCAAGGGCATATTGGAAACATCAACTGATATTGGCAACCTCAGCAAGTAACATTACTACACTTGTGAGAATTTTAGAAATGATTAACTGTTTATCTTTATTTATCTTATAGACTTGAATAGCAGAGGTTCCTATCTGAGAGTAACAGGAGCCCCTCTGCTCTTTATAAAGGAAAGAGAAGACCTGTGGCTCCTAGAGCTGATTCCAGTGAGGCAGTCACCTCTGGGAACCTTGTAAGGTCATAAAAAGGAGGGATGCAGGGAAGCCGGATGGCTCAGTGGGTTAAGCGCTGGCTTTGAAGCCCTGGGGACTGAGGATCGAATCCCGGCCCCAGCCCATGCGGACCCATATGCTGAACTGGGGTGTGCCCCCAGTTCAGTTCTTGCCGGAACCTATGTGGGAGGCTCCCGGTCCAGTTCCTGCCCTGCGCAGCCTGTGCCCACCTGTGGAGTGAAACTAGATAGAAAACTAATGTCAACTATGGAGACTGCTCTGGGCCCTCCCCCCTTCTCTCTGTCTGTCTCTGTCTCTGTTTCTCTCTGTCAAAAATCAATAAAATAAATCTTAAAAAAAAAAAGAAAGAAAGGATGATGCAGAATGAACAGAGAACAAAAACTAAAAAAGTCCACCAGTGTACCATCAACAGCTATTCTTTTGTCTTTGTTTTCTTCCTTGTTGAATTAACTTTTACTGCTGTTTCAGATACTTCCGGTTCTGTGATGCAACTCTGTACTAAGCCTAAAATGGCATGAGTTGGGAAATTCTTTAGTCGTGTTATCTGGCATTAGGGTGTGCCCCTCTACATTGCATAAGAGAATGGCAGCATTTCAAGTCAGGGGCTGGGGAAGATGGGTAATGACCAGAGGAGACAGCCACCCTTGTGCAGGAGTATGATGGGGCCATGTCCCCCTGCCTCCCGCCTGTTTCCTATAGGTCTATGCAGAAAACTCGAGGAAGCCAAAGCCAAATCTAATCCCAATCTCAGTCTCTATGAGTCTCACAGAATTTATCTTCACGTTACCATCTCAAAGGTCAGTAATGTTTCTGAAAAAAGCTGTTAACTACAGACTTGCTGATGAAAGAAATAAATGATGGGGCTTTTGGCTGTGAAATCAAAAGCTGTTCCAACATTTTCTGGAACTTAAGCAAGAAGCAGACCATAATGTAAATGTCTCCCACACAAAAATCTTATGTATGCATTCATAAGAGCTCTCAGGTATTCATGACGGAAATTCCCAGGTGGATCTCCCAGGGGAGGAGTGAGGGGAACCTCTGTTCATCTCCCCATCACAACACTAGCTTTACAGACATTTTGATAGCAGAGTAAGATTTACTTGGATCAGAGAAGTAAAAATCAAACCCAAAACAAGCTAACTTCCTGCGCTTTACTGAGTTCAGACTCACACTGAGTATTTTTTACTATCTATCTTTGGGTAAATTTTGTAATTCAATCACTCATATCAATCTTTCAAACTGTATCAAATTCTGACTATATATATATATCCCCATTTTGTTCCTTATGTTTGGAATCATGGTGGATCTAATATGAGTGTAATGTTATGATGTGATTTCTACTATTAATGTACTGTCTCTCCAACAAGTGAGTCAAGATTAAAGCAGAAGGTACTCAAAGACCACTATAATTCAATATCAATAAGGATATAAATGAGAAATAATTGGAGTTTGAATGATTAGGGAGAGCAACAGAGTAAGACTTAGATGTGATCTCTTCTTTTAATAGACATTGACGATGGTACATGAGCATGTGGGTCCAAGTAGGAATGAGCGGGAGTTGGGCAGAACACATTTATTCACTGCTTCTTTAGCCACAGGCATCACATTGCAGAACAGAAAGTTGGGTGAATTCTGATTATGAAGGACTTGAAAGCTAAGTAAAACAGAGTTGAAACTTGATAAGACCAAATGATATTTTAGGGGATTACCTGATGAGGAAATGTGAAAAAGCCATCGAAGAAATCTAGGCATGAAACAATGAACTTTTGAGGTCAAGGGATGGCAGGAAGGATGAAAAGAAAGGGTTAACTCCAGGATACTTTTCACTAGGCAGATTCTGACTTGAAGGCTAGTGGTTATGGGAGGTGGAGGAAAGGGAGGAGTCAAAGACGACTCAGATGTTTCTAACCTGAGAGGCTGCCTAGTGCTGCTGCCACGTGTGAAAGGGAGAAATCAGATGGAGCAATTCCAGCAGAAGAAGAATGAGATGAGTTCTGAGCTTCCCAGAACAAATTCTATATTAGTTTTGAGCTAATCAAGATAAAAAAGGAAATTGTTTATGATGGGTCCCTCAACTGTTACTATGAAATCATGAGTGTGCTGGTGAGCACAGGACACCCAGAATCTTGTCCTCAGATACTTGCCTTCACTTTCATGCTAAGACACCATGTGAAAAACCAGCAGCAAGAGCAGGGCCAGGAGAAGCCTCACTTCTCTGACTTTCAGAAGCCTCACCAGTGAGATGCCTCATCGACTCCTTCAGCATAAAACTATCCAGTAGTTTCCTTTTAACAATTCAAGCAGCGTCAGTGTAACAACAAGCAGGAATCCCACAAACCACCAATTAATCAATAATTTCAATCTTCCTTTTCACATTTTTCCCTAGAGCTGCTGACAAGTAGAAAAACCAATTGAGTCCACTTGCAGAGCTATGTTCGATCTATGATAGTGCTAATAGGTGGTCTGAGGATGAAAAAGGAGATGCTGTGAATTCAAATGGGCCAGACCATAGAACTGCCATTGTCAACACTCATGACCTGGATAAAACCACTCTTTCTGCAGGTAAAAACTGTGCGGTTAAAAGCCAGACTCAGGCCCAGAGTAAACATGTGAACGTTGGCAAATTACTTAACATATCTGTGAGTCAGTTTTGTCTTCTTTAAAATAAGGGTCATCAATACACTCAATAGTTTGGTGGTTATCTGGGGAGGGCAAAGAAGGGGGGAGGGAGAATTGTGGGGGGGGGGGGAGTGGACAGCGGATATATGGTGATGGAAGAAAAGCTGATTCTGGGTGGTGAGCACATAATGCGATGCATAGGTGATGTGATGTGAACTTGTACATCTGGAAACTATTTAATTGTTACCAATGTCACCCCATTACATTTACAATAAAATACATAAATAAATAAAATAAGGGTCATCAAATTATATAGTTCAAGGAGATGATGTGAGTACTAACTAAGGAAGTATGTGCAAAGTACTTAGCATAGTGTCTGTTCTGATACATGGTAAAGTGGCCAATAAATATTCACCCCTATTTTTACTTTTATTTGTCCATGAAGGTCTACAGACAAACTAAGAATGTCAGTCTTGTATTTATCAAAGCCACTGAGTCGTACCAAGACGGGTGTTCATTATAACCCTGTATATATGCTTTAGCCAGTAGTTGGCTTCTGCCTTCCAATAGCCCCTCTTTTCAGGTGTGGGATGGGCTGAATTTCTTTTCTTTTTTAAGATTTATTTTATTGTTTTTGATAGAGCCAGAGAGAGAGACAGGGAGAAGGGGGTGGGCCCAGAGCAGTCTCTATTGTTGTACGTCATCAGTTTTTGACATGGTTTCATTTCACACAGGTGGGCAGGGGCTGCGCAGGGTGGGAACTGGGCTGGGGCCTCCTGCATAGGAAGCACGCCCCCTCGAACCAAGGGCCAAACAGGGGGGCAAGAACCGAACTGGGGGCCTCCTGCATGAGAAGTACACCCCAGTTCAGCATATGGGTCTGCACAGGCTAAGGACTGGGTTTCGATCCTCAGTCCTGGGGCTGCAAAGCGAACGCTTAACCCACTGGCAGATCCTGGCTTCCCATGAATTTCTTATCTTCTGAGGAGATAGGGGTGTTAGAAAGTGACAGCCTCAAGATAGTTGGGGTTTAATTCAGTGTGCGGTAATGCTTGTGCAGTATAGTTTCCATTGTGCTTTTAGTGTTATTTTCAACGGCTTAAAAAGTATCGTTTTTCATTAGCTTCATAAAAATGCGACTCCTTGTTTGGCAAGACTGCATTTTTGGAGTCCACTTATCTCATTATGCAGGGTTTTACTATTCTTGAAAAGTAGTCAGCTCGGCAGTAATTAGGAACTGCTTGCCTGCACTTTCAGAGGGATGCGTGCATTAGAAGAGACAAAATTAACTTGCTGCACATTATAGCTTGGCTTAGTCTAAATGAATTTTGGAGAGTTTTGTTTTGTTTGCCTTTGTTCCTAGGCATAATATGTTGGCTTTAAAGTCTGCCTCTTGACAAGCCACTACATGTAGAGGTTATAAGAGGTTGGGAACTAATTCAAATTTGGTTCCTTAGCCCATGTCTTCTCTGTGCAAAGGAGAAGCAGCAGGGCCTGCCTGCCAGGCTTCAGAAGCTTTCTATACCTGGAATGTATTATTTGCAACAGCTAGTTATGTAAGCTATTGGTGGCTGCACGAAAGGGAGTCAGGAAAAGCAGATGCCAAATGCAAGCGTTTTGCTCTGGAATGGCGTTCACCATGGCAGCTTCCTTACTCACCTAAAACCCAGCCCTCTCCAGACAACCATTATTCAAAGACACAGAGGGCATCCTCTGAGTTGGTAATTCTATTTGGTCTGAATGACTTATCAGTCCCACAGACCAGCCCGGCTATTCTGAGAGTAGAACATGTTCACAAGATGACAACTCCCGTTCTCACCGTGGCTGAGTTTCAGCTGGGGTGTAGTCTAAAGTTTCATCTTCATGTTTCTATTGCCCAACTAGCGCACTGAAGAAGTCACTATAGCTCAGGAAAGGTTCTAGCTCTATTAAGCAGAACCCAGTTTCTATGGTACTACCACTACAGTGACTCATGCAGGATTCATCAGACAGCGGCAGCATTCTACATTGAATACTTCTATTTCAGATAACTCTGATACAAGTACTGGGATGCACCTCTTCCCCATATTTTTTGACTTCATGACGCAGAGAAGAGGTGTTTCGATAACTCATTTCTAATTTTTAGTCTACTTGTGTAAAACCTAAATAATGCAATCTGAGAAATTAGTACTGACTACTACATGTAAAAAATCTAAGTCCATGAGCTTAAAACTAGAATCTGGGGCCAGATTGCCAAGGTTCAAATACTGGCAGTAACACTTCTTAATTGTGCAATGTTGGTCAAGTGACTTAATCTCTGTGTGCATTGGTTTTTTCGACTGTGAAATGAATAGTATTGCCATTACCTCCTTAAGTACATGACACACAGTGTGAGATTTAAAAAATGACTTATTGGTGCATTTTAATCTTTCAGTATAATAGATGTGAGGCACAAAGAAAAACAATACAATAAATAAAAGTACCTAAATCGAAAGTGTCATTTCAAAGTTATTCTCTTTCTATCATATGAGAAAAGAAAAGGTAACTGTGTCTATACTAGTTTTAGATTCTCTAAATTATAAAATAGCATCTCCAACTATAAAATTACATTTTATACTCCACTGATTATAGCATGAGCTGGAAACTTGGACATAACTTAAACTTGGCTCTTTGTATAAGAGGCTAAAATATGATATAAATCTCATGGACAAAGAATAAGTAAAGGTAGTTTCCAAATCCTTTCTGTTCTATCCCACATGACCGAATTTTGGCAGAATGCAATCTCCCTGGGTTCCAGTGTTTTCATCTATAAAGTGAGACAGTCCCTTCCAACTCTAATAACAAACCAATAAATTATTTTTTAGACTGAGTTTATAACATCTGAGAGATTGGCAAAAATACATTTCATGTTTGACCTTTCCTATAATTTTGTTCTCTCCTACCCACAAACATAAAGATTGTCACCCTGTAGCTAATTATTATTAAAGTATGACAATGGGGCCATAGTGAAAAGTATTTATTCATCTTATTTTGGATATTGTGTTTTGGCAAAGCCTTTTAGATTAGGTCTATGACATATTTGACACATGATTCTCCCAATATGTTCTTCATAACTTAGTGGACTTGTGAGAGCCTTTTATAATTTTTCACCACGAATCCAAATCCTAACAGGTAGCACCAATCAGATTAAGTCTACTCACTCACAGTCCTTATATTTCTCTCTTGGAACTTTTATAAGAGAAACTTTATATAACTGAAAAATCTTTTAAAACAAGAAATTGGTAGAAATAAATTTCAAAAAGGAGCTATAAACTCTCATCACCATCATTAGCAAACTGGTAATTATCATCTTAAACCAGAATAGATCAAAGAGTTAGTTGTCCTTATGTGATGAATGCATTTATTCTTGAAGTTTATGCTACTTAAAATATGCTAAAATACATTAATTACAACAATATGCAATGAAATTAGTCTGCCAAAAGGACTTATGTGCACAATATGAAGAGTACAAAATTATGCTGTTTTTATAAACAACCTAATAAAATTTCATCAACAACTCTACATGCTAACTTGTACAAAAGTCCTTTAGAAATGATAAGGTGCTATTCAAGTGTAAGGAATTATTTATTCTACCACCAAGAGTTTAAATGCTTTACACCAATTGAACTGATTTTTTTTTTAATTATTCTATTGCGTATGATTCAATGCACTGTGTCTCTCATCTTATTTCTTAGAACTGACTGGGTGATTGAAAAGTAGTGTGGTTTTTTTTTTAATGTCACTAACTCATTATTCTGTTTACAATAATTCAGCTTAGTATTCTTTTATATAACAAATTGATATAATTTATCTGAAATGTAATCTGAATTGCAGAAATTCAATTACCAGGAATCTTCAGAAGACTGCTGCTTTGTGAAAGGTGAAACATTTACCCTTACTTTTACTTCAGTAAAATACTTAAGTTTTCTTATTAAAAAAAAAATGTAAAAAGTATTTATACTAAGAAAACTGGCTCTAAAATTTAAGAACAAAAGCACAAACAACATTGGTCACATCACTGGGGTTATAAAGCCCATCCTCCTCAGTTCTGAGGACTTATCTGAGTCTTTTATGCATTTTCATTCTGGATCCAAAAGAAAATAATGACTAAATTGGGCACTATGCCCAGTTTATAACTTGGCAACACTAAATGTAACTGAAACAACATTAATTGGCAAACAATCCTCTCTTAAACTAAATTATACATTTGTACCACTCCAATATCAGCCCTGAAGAGAGATAACAGATTTTTATGGTAGCACGCTGAATTTCTTTCGTTCACTTAATCAAATACAAGGCAATGGTTTCTGCTACAACACAAAAATAAAGGATGATCCAGCTGAGATTGTTACTTCTTTATGTTATACATGTTATGATGAAATTTATAAGATGAATAATAAATGAGCCAAAATTTATACCAGTAGGTAAAATTTAAAATATATTCTGGTTCCTACAAGCTTTGTACTTTCTAGGTAAATATTATAGGCTTATCTTTCTTACTAATTCAAAAACTGAAGAAAAATATGCTAAGTATAAATTTTAGAATAAAAGTCCAAGTGGTATCAAAATAAATTTTAACTAGAATCCAAAAGTTAGGAAAATAAATAAATCTCATTTACTTACAAGTTGGTTTTGCTCTTGGAGGAAATTTGGTCCGGGTTATAGCCAAAATTATGAAAATAATGACTGGCCATAAAATCAAGACAAGTGTCCAAAGCTGCAAAATAATAATAGAAAAATACGTGAATTATATTGCTGAACCAAAAACAAACAAACAAAAAACACCCTGCAATGAAGTACATTATACTATAAAATTCCAATACAAGACAGGTATTTGCCTGTAAAAATTTTTAATAAGAGAGAAATGAGAGATTTTTAGAAATTTTAAAAACCTAGATATAAGCACAAGAATGACTTTTCCAGGCTTAAAATCTTAAAATTATGTTCTCAAGACCCCTTTTTTCAGTAACCTCTCATGACTGCTCTAAGAGTGATGGTCTTAAAATTCAAGTTTGATCAGAAACTTTCTTTCTTAAAGTCTGTTAAGAATTTTCCAGTTACTTTTGGATAAGCTCAATGTTTTAAACAAGACACACAAAATTCAACACAATTTCAACCTAGGCCTATCTTACCACTTTCAATGTCAGCATTCTATACGCAGCCATAAAGCTTAGTGTGACACTGGGTAATGGCTCAATAGACATTGTTGAACAAATCAATGAATGAATAATTGAGTCAATGAGTAAATGAGTAAACAGAAACTGAAAGCTATATGCACAACCTCCCGTTCCCTCTACACCCCCACCCTATACCACTATAGTGGTATCCTGTGTCTGCTTCTATCGTGGAACTTAACATACTCTTATAATCAATAGTTTTTTGTTTTGGTTTGTTTTATTTTGTTTTGTTTTTGCCTGACTCACAAAATAATTTGGCAATTCTTTTGTGGTAGAAACAGTGTCTTAGTCATCACTAAATTTTCACTGGTCCAAAACAGATGCTCAAAAAATGTGTACTGTTTTGAAATTTCTATTAGAAATTTTCACTACAAGGCACTTCAAGAGTGGCTTCTCTGGGGAAGCCGGGATGGCTCAGTGGGTTAAGCACTCACTTTGCAGCCCCGGGGACCAAGAATCAAATCCCAGCCCTGGCCCGTGCAGACCCATATGCTGAACTGGGGAGTGCCCCCAGTTCAGTTCTCACTGGGGTGAAACCCAGGCCTAGTTCCTACCCTGTGCAGCCCCATGCCCACCTGTGGAATGAAACTATGTGGAAAAACCAATGATATGCAACTATGGAGACTGTTCTGGGACCTCCCCCTTCTCTCTGTCTCTGTCTCTGCATCTCTCTCTCTCTCTCTGTCAAAAACAATAAAAATAAATCTTAAAAACAAAAAAAAGAGTGGCTTTTCTCCCCCTATCTAGGCATAATTTAGTTCATAAGACATTAACTGATTAATATTTTACATGCCTAAAATTTTTACATAAAATTCCTGAAACATGTATTTATAAGAATATTAACTGTGATATGCAAGCAGTTCTAGTATTCAAACCAAACTATACAGAACAGATTTTGCCTATACTTAATAAAGTAAAACCTGGAACGATGCTTCGTCTGGTTATGCGGTCACATTGGTTATTATTTCCCCCTCACTTTCAGAGACAGTTTACTTCTGCCAAACCTCAAACTACTGCTCAGGCTCTTCAATTCTCCAGAACATTCTAGACTGACTCAACTACTGACACTTAAGAAACGCCTAACCTAAATGTCCTATGATAATCTCCGTTGTGTGTCTAATACCGCTGCTCTCCTTGCTGGCAGGCCTGTCACCACCTTCTCAGTCTTCAGGTTCAAGGGCAAGGTTTTAAAAAGGGAAGTTTACTGTTGATCTAAGGTGTTGGGTTTGATCATAGCTGCAAGCTACCAGATTGGCCAAACAGTCTAATCCAAGGTTTTCCAACTGATGACTGCAGGATGCATGAGACCCAGGATAGTTTTGAATGTGCCCCAATACAAATTTGTAAATTTTGTTAGAACATCATGCAATTTTTTTTTTTTTTAGCTCAATCAGCTATCATTAGTGTTAGTGTATTTCATGTGTGGCCCAAACCAATTCTTCTTCCAATGTGGCCCAGGGATGCCAAAGGGTTGGACGCCCCTGACCTAATTCATAGAACACTTCTCAAGCAATCATATGCGTAGTGAGTTAGCTCAGGGTCTTGTACATGTGTAGGTGTGGATTCAACAGATCTGAGGCAGAGCAGAGATTCTGCACTTATAACAAGCTCCAGGTGGGGACTGCTGGTGTGCAAGGAGCACACTTGGAACAGAGCAGTTCTAATGTCCACCACCCCACCAAACTAAAAAAAAAATTTTTTTTTTTTGGAAAAAGTTTCTTTGAGATCATCTAATGCATAGATCTCAGGGCATTCTTAAACTTGGATAGGAGAAAATAAAAAGATTACATTTTTATTTTCTCTATCTTCTGATTGAAATTTAGTGATTCCACAGATAATGAATGTAAACAACAAACCACAATATGATGCAAGGTACCTGTGACTTGGCCACCAATAGAAACCACAGATATTTTCAAATCACATTAACATGGTTATATATACCTCCAAGTGCTGTTTATACTTATGACATTAAAATTACAGTAGTTGTGAGTTCACAATATGCATTCATCTAATGCTGTAATAAAGAAACACCTATTACTATAGTATAAATTTGCTTTGTAATACCTTAGCTGAATTTCAACATAATTGGTTTTATTTGTAATCCCATTTTTTTTTTTCGTCAATTTAAAAACATTCTTAGAAGAGGCACATGTTTCACCAGGCTGCCAAAGACATCCATACCACAGAACAAGCTAAGAAGCCTTCTTTATTCTCTGAGGAACAGAAGGTTAGCACAGTGTACCCAAAGTCACATACTCATCTGGGAAACAGAGCAGGGGACAAGGATCTGAATATCAAAATACTGAGGCTGAGATTTTTTTTCATATCACCCTATTGCTCTGAGGAACAAGTAAGAAAGCATTACAGAGAGTGTACTGGAAAATACAAATGCTATAGAATATAAGTTGTGCTATTATTGTAGTCTCATCTCTGATATATTTGAAAATTAGAGTCTGCTCTTCAAAGATCTCAGAGACAAGGTACAATTTTTATTTTATGCGACTCATTTGAAATGCAAACTATAAAGAATTAAGGTTAAAAAAATATAATGTTTGTGAATTTATTGGTTTCAGATTTAAGGGCATAGTTATGCTTTTAAAAAAAAGATTTATCTGAGTAGGTTTAGGCCCTATAACTACTTTCAGGAGTATCTACTCATTTTTTTTAGTAACCTCATGAGAACTCAGAGAGAAACTGCTATCAATTGTACCAACACAAATGTTCAGTCAAATAAGTGGCATAATCGTATGTTATAGGATATCTTTAAGCAGTCTTTTGGTTGATTTAATTTAATGGCTTCATCAAAATATTTTGGTAAATATTAAAATTAATTTTGAACACGATTTAAATTTAGACCAAAATGTAATCTATGTCAAAGTACTTTCCAAGCAATTCAGACTCTGTTATAGGTAAAACCACAGCAAGCCCATAAGCAATCTATTATCACAAGATTTCGCCTGGGATTGTAGGTCACAGGGTTTTGAATAACATATCTGCATACAGCACATCAGAAGGATAATAAATACAAAGCTGTTCACACTGTGACCTCAGAAATGTTAAGGTTGACAATTAATCACAAAAGCAAGAAAAAAACAAAATTTAAATTTTCATGGCAGCAGGACTGCTCTCAGCACCATTCTAAATATTATCATAAATAACCTAGAAGCGAACGTTGTGCCAAGGATCCAAATACTAAACCCATGAACCATAGCTTTTGTTTTTGTTTGTTTGGAGAAAGGACTAACATCTTGATCTTACACATGCAGACAGGGGGGCTACTTGGAAACTTTGGGTAGAGAAGTTTCGAAGAGTTTCACTATTTTTTTTTTTTTTGGCTGATATTTTAATTACTCCACACTTGCCTCTACACCTCACTTGCATTCCATCCCCACCCCCCACATTCTTGACATCAAAGGGCACAGGCACCCTGAGTAACTAATAATTCCTTAGTGAGCCCTGACTTCTGTCTCCTTTGATTTCTCCAAGGATTATTTTCTATTGAAATGTCTCATTCTGTGCTCTTTCTTTTTCCTTTCCCTTCCTGAAAAATTCACTGCCCAAAAGTCCTTAGATGAGGCCCACCAAGGTAAGTCCACACCAGGACTGGGAACCCCACAGTAGCATAGTAAGGGAGGTGAGACCCTAGCAAGGTAAACAGGACACCCACAGTGTAGCAGCCAGACATGGGTGTCAGTGCCCAAGTGTGGTAAAAAGGGTAGGTGCACAGGGTGAGGAGCAGGCAACTGGCTTCATACAGGGAGTTTGGCCAAAAAGTAAATATGTCCCCCATTAGAGGAAACAGGTTTCTCGCTATTCATCAGGGGATTTATAAACATGGAAAAGGAGAAAACTAGAATGAGTTCTTTAATATTGGGTTAGAATTAAGAATTTGAGTATAAACTCCTGATTTCCAAAATGCTTAAAGAAACATTAAATATAGCTATAAATGTGTATAATATTTATTTCCTTCTTTCTGGTTCCACAAGTTGTTTCTGCCTTATTATGTACATCCTGTGTGCCAGCCCTGAAAATATCCATTTTCCAAGAAATGCTAGCTTCTTTTAATGAACAGATGACAGCTAAATGTGCTTGTTGCTGCTATTGGGGTATCAATGTTTCCAAGCCAAGACAGGGCTACAGAATATATGTGGGCTATATGGAGATAGAGATAAGATGATAAACAGATACACAAATGATACATAAATGATAGAGATAGATAGACAATAAATAGATAGATAGATAGATGATAGAAAGATGATATAGATGATAGACAGATAGATAGATCAACAGATAGATAGATAACACCACTTGCACTATAGTGGTTTGTAGCTGGTTGTATTCCAAATGAATGATAGTGATTATCATTACAATTTCCAAATTACAATGGGATTCCTTTGCATAATCTGAAAATAAAATAAATGTTTAGGACAAAGATTTCACTTTTCCCCTTCATGAAATCATAGTGCTGGAGAGTCTTAAGGAAGTTTATGGTTTAACTTACTCTCCAGTAATCATTTATGTTTTATAAATTTGTTCATACAATAAAAATTATCAAGCATCTGCTGTATACCAGAGAATAGAGCAATTAAAATTTTCAATCTTTGGAGGAAGGGAAGCACTAAACAATAATTATAAGCAAATGTAATAGAAAATACTAAGACACAGGAAGTAAAGAGTATAGAAGAAAGATAAAGCAAGGAGAGCCAGGTCTAAAACCTAAAAGACGCAAAGGATCAGGCAGAAGAAAAGATATGCACCTGTATGTTAGATGGAGTGTGACAAAGAAGTGGGAATCTTTTTAGCAGAGAAATCAGATGAGTGGAGACCCACAGATGGGAAAGGGGGTGAAATATTCCAGGGAAAGAATGGAGTCCCGAATGCCCTGTGCACCAAGAGTCAGGGAAAACATCTCTGCCATATGGTTACCCAGCCTTTACTCGATTGCCTCTAATCACCGGAAGTTTGCTATTTCACAATACTTCTTCATAACGAAACAATTCATGTTGTCTGATTTTTTTTCCTTTTATCAAGGTGACTAGTAATCATATGTCTTAGTTTACCCTCCTCTTTTAACACCAGAATTCTACAGGTATTGTATTCCAAGAGAGACAAAGTCCCCTCTCCTCCCGGGTTCCATTGCCAGTTGCTTCAGCAATTCTTTATTAAATATGACTTCAAAATGTCTTTCTCAGGATAATTTCTTGTTGTCAAGGGGTCTCTTTATAATTAGTATCAGAATTCAACATAATACCACAAATAATAATAGTTCATCTTTATAGACTGCTTAGATGCTCTCTGTTAAACACTTAACATGCATTATCTTATTAATATAAGTATCTAATTTCTTCTTGCAGATGGGAAATTAGAATCTCAAAGAGACTAAATAAGCCTTCATTCTATAAGGTACTATTGTTACTAATGGTAGAGTTGATCTTTGGACCCAGGGAGCCTGGCTTCAGCATCTACACATTTAATCATTAAGTGATGTTGCCAAACCTTTACATACAAGTTAGTAGCTCTCTTTGGCAGCAAAACTATGTTTATTAGTTCAGACTATAAGAGCATTAAACGTCATGTACAGGTCATCCTGTAACCTCAAGTCATAACATTTTGTTAGAAATGGAAAACAAAGCTTGCTCAAACTTGCATAAATCAAGTACGGTACACTGCCTCTTCCTTCCTCTTCTACATCTACCTTTGTGCATTGTCCCGTAAGTCAAGGATGCCTGTTACTTGATAGTAACAAGAGGATTCCAAAGTTCAAATTCTTAAGTTAGAACTAGGGACTTCAGATCTAGACAAAACTTTAGTTCTACCCCCAAAACAAGGAGGAAAAAAGGCACAGAGCTCTCCCTTAATTGGGCTTTCTACTTAACACCGTCATCCCTATAAATGCCCCATCTGAAACTTGGATCAAGGAAATTTTCTGAAATCTGTACTTACAGATTATAATACATTTTGGAGATTGGTAAACTTTCCATGATGTATATTAAAAACAACACATTTCTATTTTACTTTAAGCTAATTTCTTTCAATATTGCTCTCATTTCTGAAACATTTTCATCTCATTTACTTTTTGTTGACTGACTAAACTAATAAAATGTGCATGTCTGCTATGTGCCAACCACCATGATCAACAGGTAGATCTAATTTCTTTGAATAATTAAAAGGTACTAAGGGAGTAAATGGTACAGATATGGAAGAAGTAAAAAGGCCTGGAACATGTGAGAATGTAAGTTGAATGAATTCTTTGAAGCCTAGTTCATTTAGAATTAAATTTGGGATCAGGATTTAATCCTTAATTGTTTTAATTAAAAATTATTGTAATATATAACTAAGGCTTCCCTCTTTCTCTACCCATTCTTTAAGGGAAAGTTATATGAGCAAGTTAGGGATTGGGAGGAAGTGTCAAACTTGAACCAAAGTGTTAGAAGAGTAGATCAAGTTTGTGGAAATGTCCATGATTAAAGAAAAAAAAGTTATATCAGCTGAGCTAAAGAGTGATCCACTATATAAACAGAACATAAACAGCTGAAGTTAATTTTCCTTCTTCAGGTCATAAATCTGAAATTAGACTCTACTTCTATAGACATTTGAAATCACTTCTTGATATGACTTTTTAGAATTCATCTTCTTAATGAAAGATAAACTCTCATCTTACACTATCTAGTCATTCAGCCTGCAGTCTCTTCGCTGGCCCAGAACTCTCTCTACTGCCATTAACTGGCATCTCATTAGGTGAGCCTCCCTGTTGCTTCTCATCTCCAGTGGAATGTGTCTGCATTTTTCCATTATTTTTAGAGTCAAATTACAAACCCAGCAGGATATCAACTACATCTAATTGATTTTCTCTATTACCCAACATTTCTGTTGGTGCTTAGTGTATTTTTTCACATTCTTTTAGTATTCATTTTTGTAATTGAGAAAAATGATAGAAACAAAGTCATTTCAAAATGGAGGTGGAGCCGCCTACATTTCAGACAAAATGGCGTCAGACATCTTATTCTTTGAACCTTTGAAATCTTTGACTTAGACAAAATAACCTGTGGCCAGGTCAGAGCAGCCTTGTTTTCCAAACAACTGTTTGTAGAGCTGACAGGAAACTGAAATCCTGATGAGGACTGAAAATTAAAGACATTCTTAGAATCCATAAACAGCCATGTAAGAGCTAAAGGAGAACGTAATTGATTAAGTACCCATAGAAATTTCTCGCTTCTATTCATGTAATTCTTACCCTTCCTTTTCTCATAAAACCTCCTTGACTTGATGGCACAATACGAACATAGTTCGGGTTTCTGCCTGAATCAGTGCTTCCAGAATGTCTATTCTTTGATCTCAAATAAATGCTTATTGCCTTCCACTTTGGCTTTTTATTTTTTGGTTAATAAATATGGTGTCACAGTTGGGACCTGAAGCAGTCTTAGCTTCGTGAACCAGAGTCCCCTGGAATCTGGTAAGGTGACCACACAAGCCTCTTTTGTGGTCACCACTTCCACAGATGGCCTGCTCCTCCCAA
>PVKE010014865.1:0-34289 GCA_004027555.1 Craseonycteris thonglongyai
TGTATATTACAATGTACTGTAAAGAAACAACGTATTCCTTTAGTCATACAAATGTAAAGTTGTTCGTTTTAAATGTCTACTAACATACCTAGTTAAAATTTAATGTGTGCTTACTATGTAATAAGCACTCTGCTAAGAGCTGTTGTTGTTTTTTTTTAATATTTATTTTTATTGTTTTTTGACAGAGAGAGAGAGAGAGGGGGGGGGGGGGGGGGGGAGGAGGGCCCAGAGCAGTCTCCATAGTTGACAGCATTAGTTTTCCATATAGTGTCACTCCACAGGTGGGCGCAGGGCTGTGCAGGGCAGGAACTGGGCCAGGAGCCACCCCAGGTCAGCATATGGGCCAGGGCCGAGATTCAATCCTCCAGCTCCGGGGCTACAAAGCAAATGCTTAACCTGCTGAGCCATCCCAGCTTCCCCTGCTAAGAGCATTTTAAAGATGCTACCCTATTTATTCCTTACAGTGACTCTCTAGAAAGTTGATATAATTATTTCCACTTTTAAGATAAGGAAACTTGAGGCTCAGAAATGCTGAGTGACCTGCCCAAAGTTACATATCTTGTTTAAGTGGCAGAAACAGTATTTAAGTCCAGGCCTGTGTGACTCTAGTCAATAACCACAGCACCAGGCTACCTCCCTTTTCTCCACCTAATGCAGGGTACTTTCTTAAACATGTTCCACTTCTCGAGGACTTAAAACCTAATTATTCCCAGTATAGAGCTCTCAAGACATCTCTCACATCAACTGATATTCTCAACAGTTTGCTGCTTAAGGAAAGTGCGGTATACTCTCAGTTAATAATGGTGTAGACCAGAAAATGAGAGTCACTGAAGTAGGGATATTCAAAAACACCAAGGCCACTCCTGTCCTCATCTGAAAGTAAGGCCTTAAGTGAATCCTACTACCCATTTTCTACCACTGTAGTTATCTTTCCCTATTTAGGGGGAGTAGGTATGGGAGACAATGGGTTGTCTCACTACCTATGCTATTTAAATTTAAGACAGTAATAGATAAAATATAAATCAATGCATACTTAATTTAACCTCCACTGCCCATAGTTAGCAGAAATGTGAAGGAAGGAAGCACTAGACCAGGAGTCTGTTAAGAGTCCTGGTTTTCTAGCCAGCTCTTCCAGTGTTATGACCTTGGGCAAGACCTTCTTCAATGGCCTTGCTCCTTGGTATGCTCACCTGTAAAATACAGGGATGAACTAAACCAGTGTTTTCCAAAGAGGCTTACACAGGTGATTTGGGGAGGTGAATGAATAAATATTTGTAAATATTTGTATTTACAAAATTAAATATTAAAAATATTTACAAAAAGTGTTGTCCCAAAAGTATCCAGCCATGTAACCATTCTTGTTATATTGACAATGGCTGGATTTTTTTCCCAGACAGCACTCGTATATATATTTCTTAGTTATCTTCAATGCGTAGCAGTTTTTCACTAATGATAATGTTGTAATTTCCTTTTGATCGACAGTCCAAATAAACCTAAATTTTAAAATAATTTAAAAATATTAAGTAAAAAGAAAATTGAATGTTCAATGACATGGCAAAAATCAAAGGTGGTACACAAATCACTGAAGTTCATAAATATAGCGATTCATTATTCTCAGTGTGCATTTATAGGATTAAAATTCTCTGACAGTTTTCATAATCAAAGCAATTCATCCTATAAATACAAACAGGAAGCTGTGAATATTTCCACAACTTTACACTTATTAGAACTTTATACTAAATAGAAACAGGCAATGCCACCTGAGTGCCAGCAGGTCAATATACTGTGTCCATGCTATTACCGTATTTTCCGGCGTATAAGACGACCCCCTAATTTTACAGTTAAAACATAGGTTTAGGCCTATATTCGCTGTATAAGACTACAGCCTCAGAAGTGGGGGGTAGTCTTATACAGCAAATATAGGCCTAAACCTATGTTTTAACTGTAAAATTAGGGGGTCGTCTTATATGCCCGGTCATCTTATATGCCAGAAAATACAGTAAATACAGCTGCTGCTGATTCTCAGGAATCCAGCAACAGAGGTGAAAGCTCACACCATCCAGGGAGCAGGAACCCAACTTCCTTCCCTGGAACCTCTGCTCTACAGTCACCTAGAAAGGCCCTGCTTGGGCCTTGGAGAACACACAGGCTAGACTGAAAGTCTCCACTCCCATAGCAGAAAGAAACAGTCTGGGGCCAGAGCAGCCAAACCCAGTGGCTAAAAGTGATTTCCAGAGGGCAGGGTCTGGAGTCCTGGTGCACCGGGAGCAAGTCCTGGTTTTGCATCCCATTACCTGGTAGGTTACAGTTGAAGATAGTGTATTGAATTTATTGCACACTCACTAAACACCTGATAGTGCCCACATTTAATCTTCGTAGTGACCTTCTAAAGTAGCTACTATTCTTTTACTGTGGGATTTGGAGTCCCAAATTGTACCCATGGGGTAATGAGGTAACAAGGTAAAGCACCCAGAACAATGCCAGGCACATGGTAAGGAATAAGAAATGTTTGCTATTTTAACCTTTAATTGAAGAATAACAGTACCAGAAAGCACATGGATACTTTTACAGTTCACTGAACTTCTACATGTTAAAATGCCTGTGTAACTAGTACTCAGACCATGAAACAGAACATCACCACTACCCCATAAGCCTGCTTCATGCCCCCCTCAGTCACCCAACTCCACCTCCCCAGGGTAACCTAACTTCTAATATTAGCTATTTAAGAAAACATTACCACCACCATCAATGATCTCCATTTTACAGATGAGGAAACTGAGGCTTAAAGAATTTATTTGTCCAGTGACTAAGCTATTGTAGTTAAGTGGCAGAACCAGAACCTGAACTTAAATAAGCTAAATCTAAACTCCGTTTTGTTGTTGTTAAATTTACTGGGGTGACACTGGTTGGCAATATAGTTTCCAGGTGCCTAACTCCATACCATGAGTCTAAACTTGTAATAACCACTTTCACTGGAGATTCTAGAACCCTCAAATGACAGTATATGAAAGTCCTTGCTTGGCGCCCAGTACACATGGGGTCAATGAACGGTAGCTGCAGTTGTCATTAGAGATGGGGCCCCAGCTAATCCTGCTGATCCCAGCTGATATTTACTGGCATTAACCAAAATGAGGGCTTCTATATGCCAATCAAATAAAATATCAGATCTTTTTAGCTTTTCCTGACTTCATGCCATCCATTTGGGGAGAATTAAATACTCCCTTAACCCTGTTTGCAAAGTACTTTATAAACTATCTCTAAACAGCATAACCTTCCTGAGAAAGTTATTGGTTATACTGTCTCCCCTCTATAGGGAGCTCTCTGAAGGGTAAATCTGTCTCAATCACGTTGGTACTCCTAGGACAGATTCTTTAACTGTGAGGAGTTCCAGCGCTCGGCTTTAGAACCTCCTGAATTTACATACAAAACCATTAAATATTAAAAAAAAAATATATATATATATATATTATATTGTTTGAGAGAAGGTGAGAGAGAGAGAGAGAGAGAGAGAAGTGGGGAGGGCCCAGTGCAGTCTCCACAATTGTATGTCATTAGTTGTGCATTCCACACAGGTGGATATGAGGCCACACAGGGCGGGAACCAAACTGGGGGCCTCCTGTGTGCAAAACAAGAACCTTGGCAGCTACCTGGCAGTTACCAGTTGCACCGCAGTTCAGCACATAGGTTTGTACAGGTTGGGGCCAGGACTTGATTCCCAGACCTTGCGATTGCAAGGCAAGCACTCAACCTGCTGAGGTATTCTGGCATCCCCCCAAACTATTAAATATTTCTGGGGAAAGGTTCAGTTTCCAAGAGTTTTTAAGAGGTCTATGTTTCAAAACAGTTAAAGAACTTCCCTAATGCATACATAGCAAAGCACTTGGCATATAGAAGGTAGTCATTAAACATTTGCTAAATTTAAAGTGGATATGGAGAAGCCCATCTGTAGGCAAAATGCTAAGATGAGGCTCCAGCTGGGATCCCCCCACAAAAGGCCCTAATGATGGCATGTCCATTTTTTTCTCTACCCCATTCCATCCAATTCCACCAGAATTCCTTCAATGCTTTGTTCAAAGATTCTGTGGCAGATGTCTCACTGAGATGGAAAACTACCCAACTACTCTGTGAAGAAACCAAATCTTAGACTACAGAAGATATGGGTCCAAGAGCTACTGTACATATTAACTATTTGTGTGCCACTGAGAAAACTGCTTTAGCTCCCTTTGGCTCATTATTTTCAAATAGAAAATGAGAATTATAACCCTGGTCCTGACTATTGCACCTGGTTGTTGAGAGGCTCTAATCCATAAGATAAAACCAGCTACAAACTTGTTTTATCTTTGCACTGGCCCAGCATCCAACAAGAAGCCACAGACTCAGCAAATCCTCAAATAATGGCAGGTAATCTGAATCACGCCACCACTTCCATTAGCACTACTCAGTCTTGCACATGATTTGTTATCATCTGGTATTAGGATAAAAGTGCAGCTCATGCCTCCAAAAGAAGTGCTAGCTATTCTTTCCCAAGTGTCTTTAAAACAAAAGTCCAAATGCAAAACACTTTCAAGAAGGATGATTCTAACAGAGTAAAAGGACTGCATCGAAAAGCTGGGGAGGAGAGTTTGAACAGATACCCAATACAGGAAGTCCTCCCATAACATTGTCCATAGGTTCTTGGAGCAGTAAAACAACATACTATAAGAAAGAAGCCAATTTCACCACAGGCTGATTGATATGAGAGTCAAGTTCCTATGGCATCTCAACACTATGATAAAATGGTATTACATGAAAGACCCATTTGAGGACCCGATGTGTAACACTGTAAAGCAAAAGAACCAAAGTAACATGGCTGAAATATTTTTCAGATACAGCTAAATGAAAGCTCTGAACGTTCATGGTCTTGAAGGGACCACTGAGATTATTTAATTGAACATTTCCTGAAGTTTGAGCTATAGAATGTGATTTGATATTATGAAGAGGGCATGAAATGACCAAACTTTAGGATATTTACAATACATATCCTAAACTTTTATAAAATTTAAGGCACATAGGCATATTAAAGCTCTGAGAAGTCTCACAGTGAAGAACCAATTCACCTTTATTTAACCCTGTATTCCCCAAACTCATCTCTCCATGAGCCCCTTCCCATGGAAGATGGAAAGGCCAATCTAGTTCAAGGTGTGGCTGCTTGCAGGAGACTCAGATCACCTAACTCTCCATCACGTTCTATCCACTACAAATTTCAAATAAAACCCAGAAATGATGGGCCCACAATTTGAAAAAGGATGAGGAAAAAGGCTATTGACTAGGCATCCCAACAGGCACTATAAAACAAAGAGCCAAGCAGTAGGAATGACCGCAGGCAACCCAGAGAGTCAATGCCCTCCCTACACAGGGGCCGCGGCCACCCAGCTCCTGCCTAAAATCCCCTCTGCAGAATGTGGGAGCAGTGTGGCCACATCTTTTCTAGACAAGCTAGAAATCTCAATTTTTATGTGAAATCATTTTCGTTTCTAAGTGTTGGCATTGTGTGGGTCAAACAAAGCATGCCTGCAGGCCCACTGTGAGCCTTCCCCAGCCAGTGGGCCACCCACTTGAGAATTCTGGTCTAGGCAAACATGTATCTATAAATAATTGGGACTTCACAGAAAACCCAGTTTCATGATACATATAAGCTATTGGACTTTAAAAGAAAAACAAAATGTCAGCTAAAAATGATAAAAGCCTTAGAGGCACACGCATACTACCGGTATTCATTTAGTGCCTACCTGGCAATACCAAATATGAAGTTCAGTGTTTCCATTAAAGAGTGGTGACCCAAATGGGCCCAGTCACATCACCAAAACCCTTTAACAAGGACTTACTCTTTGCAGGCTCTGCTGGGTCCTATCAAACATACAGGAGCAGGGGAAGCCAGAATGGCTCAGTGGGTTGAGTGTTTGCTTCGCAGCCCCGGGGACCGAGGATCGAATCCCGGCCCTGGCCTATGCAGACCCATATGCTGAACTGGGGTGTGCTTCCCACTCTGTGCAGCCCCTGCCCACCTATGTGGAACAAACCCACATAGAAAACTGATGATGTACAACCATGAAGACTGCTCTAGCCCTCCCCTTCTCTCTGTCTCTCTCTGTCTCTGTCAAAAACAATTAAATAAATTTTTAAAAGAAAAGATACAGAAGCCCATAGACTTCCTGTAGACACTGGTTTTCTCCAAGTGTCTGAGAAAGCTAGAACAGTGTACATGCAAGACTAAGTTCCTATGGAAATGACTTGAGCTTCTCAACCACTGGGCATGTACGAGATAGTCCCAGTGGAGTGCAACTTGAATTGATGGGAGCATTCTGTACACATGACTTTGCCATGAGTCAAAAACATCTCATATATATATATATTATTTATTTATTTATTTTTTAAGATTTTATTGTTTTTGACAGAGGGAGACCGAGGCAGAGAGAGACAGAGAAGGGGGAGGGCCCAGAGCAGTCTCCATAGTTGTACATCATTTTTTCAACATGGTTCCGTTCCACACAGGTGGGTGGGGGCCGCGCAGGGCTGGAACTGGGCTGGAGGCCTCCTGCATGGGAGACACGCCCCCTCGAACCAGGGGCCGAACTGGGGGCCTCCTCCATGAGAAGGACACCCCAGTTCAGCATATGGGTCCGCGCAGGCGGAGACCAGGATTTTATCCTCGGTCCCCAGGGCTGCGAAGTGAGCACTCAACACGCTGAGCAATCCTGGCTTCCACCCCCCAAAAAATCATATATTAAGTAAGGAAAAGGAGTATCTCTCAGGGAGTACCCAACAGCCAAAGAACAGAGGCCTTTTTCTTCTAATGGTGGGTGTTCCTTCTCTTCAAGGAGATTTCACGGTAGTATACAGCACGCACGTCCATCATCTACTGCTCAGGTTCAAAATGTGAAACAGCAGCACAGGGAGGCAGTATCTGGAGGACTGTGGAACTTCTGAGGCCCCACACTAATCAATATTATATATATATATTTGTCAGTGCTGATAAAGATTAGGCTCCAGTTACTGTCTATTGATTCCACAATGGCTTGGTCACAGTCATTTGGGCGCAGAATCACCATGATGCCCAACTCCATGAGGCACCAATTCCACTGTACTTATGTGGATAGGATACTCTGGAGTTAGGTAATACGGAGGCACTGACTGGGTATATCAACATAGGAGCTTGGTTTTAAAAAGCATTAGCATGGGGATGCTGGGATAGCTCAGTGACTGAGTGCTTGCCTTGCAGTCATGAGGTCCCAGGTTCAATTCCAAGCCCATGTAATCACATATGCTGAAATGCGGCACAATGATAACCATTGGGATGGTTCAATGGCAAAGGTTCTCACCTTCCACGAAGGAGGCCCCGGGTTCAGTTCCCGCCCGAGCAGCCCCACATCCACCTGTGTGGAATGAAGCTGTTTCACAACTAATGATGTACAACTGTGGAGACTGCTCTAGGCCTTCCCCCTTCTCTCTGTCAAAAACAATAAAGTAAATCTTAAAAAAAAAAAAAAAAGCATCAGCAATATCTATTCATTCATAATCTCCATGACGTCTCCTTATAATCTAGACAGACAGTAAGTGTAAAGGTGCAGTGTAGCCATAGAACAGGATGACCTATTCTGGCTTTGAGTCCACATCCCACCCTTATTAGGATCCTGCCCTTTCTAAACAAATTGAAGAAATAGTACTTTGTTTTTGCCAACCTGCCAATGACCTGGGAGAACTGAACACGATGGTAGATAATACCCAGCAGTTCCAGATCTTCATCAATGGGGCTAAATCAGATCACATTCCTACTGTTGTGTACTGCCCTGCAGTGTGTCCGTATTATACATTCATGCCAGACACTATTAACTCACTGGGCTTCATTCAGACTGCTGGAGAAAATTTTAAATTTTGTATGACATCTTCACAGACTCCCTTTCAATCTAATAATACCATGCTTGGAGGGAACAAATAGCAGCAATTGGATCCCTTTGCCTGTTATAAGACTTCTAGAAGCAGGAAGGGAAGCTGAGTGGATTAAGTGCTATACTCTGAGTATCAGACTTAACAGAGATTGCAGGTTCAAACCCCAGCAGGGTCAACTTGGGCACTATGATTTTTCTAGATAAACTGAGCACCAAACAGCTTCCTGCCCTCTGACAAACCTATGAGGGCCTTCTAGACTGCTGGTGATGTTTATGAGGACACCTAAGCTGTAGGGGAAGCTTTGTAATCATTTAAATAAGCAAATACGGTGTCTTTTACTTCCAGTTACTGGTGGGAAAAATCGCATCTCTGCAACGTGCTGTGTATACAATGGAGAAATAGAACCACCATCATCCAGATGCCTAAATAATGTGACATCCTCTGACGTAAGCTTTACTATAAGCATACAATATTTTAGATCTCTAACATTCCATTCTAGCTCAATGCAAATCTATCAATAAACCTAAAATTACCCACAAACCTGTTATTTTTCATTAGTTTTTAAAGGCCATCAAATCCTTGGAGATAGGACGGACCTCCAGCTGTTAATGTTCAGAAGTAACAAACTTACAGAAGTTTTCCAATGGGTTTATTACTGCTCCAGTCAATGGCGCATTTCAGAGCTGGGAACATTTCCAATGAAGTTCTCTCTGCTAGTAGTAAATGCCACTGCTTCAACAATCCACATTAGGTCAGCATTTAACACAGGGTCTCCCTCCCTCTTGAGCAGGTTGTCCAAGAATATGAGTTCAACCACTGGCTCAAGAGAAGCAGAAAGTCTTCTCAATGGTTCAAAATTCATTTTATGTTCAACTACAGGCCTTCTGCAAACTGAGGAGCTGAGCTCTTTAGGGTAGTGACTACAATTCTTCCTGGATGCAGAAGACCAACAAGGTGATTGTCACACATCAGCAGAGAGTGAAAGCCATTACATATTAGTAGCCAGTGAGAAACACAGTTCAGGACCCTGTACTGTAGAGGAGAGCAGTGTAACACGCCGGCAAGCAGGGTGGTGGAAGGGGAGCTGTATGGCGTGTTCATCCTCACAGCCACTGGCTGGCTCTGAAGTCTAAGTAAGATGGATACTCATTACTGTACTGTTTGGTGTCTAGGCAGTAAGTAACAAGTCATCAGATAAAATATTAGGTGGAACCATGGGTTTGGAAAGTTCTGGGATCCAACATAATGTCTATAGGAGGAGCATCAATGTTAAAATGAAAAGTCAGTATCTGGGCAACAGGTAGGGTTCCCTCCCTTGGAGTACTGGAAAAAGATGTAAAGACCGTATCTTCAAGCGAACAAGTGGATCTTCTAATACAATGAGTCCTGTGGCTTTCTGTCAGGAATCAAGCAGTAATTAGTTATAGCCCAACTTTTGAAATGTCAGTTAGTATGCCTAGAATTAAATAGGAAGAGACGATGACTATAAGACACTCAGCAGAAGAAGTCTAAGTGTTAGGTCTAACTTGTCACTAAGTTTTACACACAATATAAGGATATGTTCTGTTAAGCACTATGCCAGAAGCCAGAGTATTTCTGGCAGGTTCCATATTCATTCTCCAGGGAAGCTTGCAACCTCTAAAAATCAGTTTGTTTAACTCTGACAAAATGCCCGACCCTGTCAGATGGTAAAGTTTCACTGCTGGAATGAGTCCACATCACATTCTCGAGGAAAAACTACTGCCCATAAAAAATGTCTACGTCTTGTGAGCCACCCACACCTATTTAACAGTCATTTTCCTCTCTCTCCTCTCCATGAGCACCCTCAAATGTAAAATACCTTGGAATTCCTCTCATTCCATCCTCGAAATACAGTTAAGTTCGAAGACGATGTTTTCCAAGTTTTAAGCTACTGGGCCTGAGACGGGCGCCCTTTGTCTATAGCCGGGTCCTCACCGTGAGCTCCCCAACTGGCTGCCCTAAAGGTCCAGCTCCGGCCACGCGCGATGGGGCCAGGCGTCCTGGGCAAACCCTTTCCCGGCGGCTGCGGGCACCTGGGAGACCCGCCCGATAGGCTGGGCCTGGGCCTCACGGTGGCGCCTCATCCCTCGGCTCCTCCCGGCTGCAGGAACCCCAAGGAATAGCCAAAGCCCGACTGAGGCGTCAGCCCGGGGTGCTTCCCGACCCAGGCCCGACCCCCTCCTCTCCATCGGGCCGCGCTCGGCCCCGCCTCGGGCTCCCGTGCTCCCGCCAGCCGGCCGCGCCCGTACCTGCCGGACCCGGTGCAGGGCGTCCACGAAGCCCTCAGCCTTCATCCCCACTGGAGCGCTCTGCCCCTGTACCAGCTCCGCCATTGCCACCCCCGCCGCCGCCGCCGCCTCTTGGCTCCCCCGTCCGGCCTCCCCCTCCGCTTGGGGACCCGTAGCCGGAAAGGGAAAGTCGCTCCACTTCCGGCGGAAAGGAAACTAGACGCTAGAGAAACTGTGTCGGGGGGGCGGGGCCAAGACACGTGACCTAGATCCAACCGGAAGCGGGGCGGGGCCGGGGGCGGGGCCAGCGCGCGCGAGAAACCGCTATCGGGCCTCAGGGAACAGGTCGCAGCCCTGCCCTTCTCAGGCGCGGTTTGGTCCAGGGTCGGTGACATCGCGACAGGCCCTTGAAGCTCGCCTGCGGCCCAGGGTGTCTGGCTGTCGGCGGTGTGAAGACTCAGAGAGGAGTGACGTGGCCTTCCCAGCGCAGCGCCCTCCCCAGCCCTGGTTCACCAGAGCCTGGCCCTGGAGCCCCTCCCAGAAATGACCATTGGTTTGGAATATTGCTTTGAAAGGGCGCCCTCCGGACCCAGAGGGAGGCTGGAGGGCAAGGGACAACACCACAGAAAGTCAGGGCCCCCCTTTGTGCAGGTTGACCCTCCACGAGTTTTTGCACCGCCATCAGTTTGCACGAGGATGGGTCAAGGCCATACCTGGGGTTGGCTAGCTACACACAGCTCAGGAAAGAGGCCCCCACTGGCAGGTCGGCATGGGGCCGCCTTACACCTTACTCCACAGACTCTGGGACTCTGGGGAAAGACCACAGGACCATCCTTGCTTCCCTGCCTGATGAGTCAAGGCCATATGGCAAGAGCGCTTCTTGGAATGCTTACGTCACAGATGGTAGTTAACTAGGAATAGGAATTTCAAGGCAAGGGAAGGAATCTTAGTGCCAGAACACACTTGAGCCTTTGAGGTGGATCTTAGAAAGGAGTAAACAAAACCCCCAGAAAAGAAGCAAAGCTTAGGGGCTTCTGCACACTTCCTGGTGGCAGGTCTAAGTTGGGGTGCCCATCTTGGAATGAACAAGATTGTCCTTATGATTAATATTTCCCAAGCCTTATAGTGCCAAGAAGTTGAATCTTCCTGGAAAATCCTGTTGTAAAGCATTTCATGCCCATCTTCCAGCTGTCATTCCCTGTTCCTGAAGCCTGAGGCATTAGCCTTGGTTTCTATAAGCATAGCAAAGGTCAAACACTCAATGCACCCAGGCTGGGCCACAAATAGATCGTTGGCATGTGTTGGTCCTGCCTCATGATAGCACTGTGGACGAAAAAGGGGCCACACACTGAACATGACAAACTCAGAGGCCTGCATGGTGGCCCTACAAACTCAGAGACTGAAAATAACCACAGAGGATGGTCTGAATATAAAAATTCGTAACTACAAGCCTAGAGGGTAGTCCTAGAGGGTAGTCACATCCTTGACCTGTAGCTTCCTGACAAGTCAATCTTTACCTTAATTAAACCTGTTTATTGTCTTTTTTTGCATCTAAGATAACACACGCTTGGAATCCTAACCTTTTCTGGACCCCTCAAGGTACAACCTGCCACCAGAGCACAAGACCACAGAACCCCCTTATGGTTATCTAGTTTCCCAAATAGCATCTCTATGTGCTGTAAATGTTCATTATTAACTATCCTGTACCAATGTAACAAAGTAAAAGAAATATGTGTCTGTTTTAGTATTTATCCAGTCTCAGAGATTTCTCTGCTTTGCTTTCTTCTGTCTTCCTAATCTACCACCAGTGTCTTTCATGTACCCCCCTTCTGTCTCCTCCTTTCATTCTAATGTATAAAATGAGCTATAAAACTACCATTCTTGAGAGTATTTTCTCAATCCATTGAGATTTTGCTTCCCAGAAGTTGTCCTCAGTTTGGCTCAAATAAACTTTTAGAAGACTTTTTCTTAGGATGTTCTTCCGTCCACACAACAGGAACAGCAACATAGCCAACTGTTTGTTTTCCTATATGCCTTGGAAGGTTTTGTTTGCAAGTGATAATCTTCAATACTGCAGGTGTATGATCCACAAAGAGAATTTGCCAAGTTCTTTTATTTTACCAGAATCTAGAATTATTCTAATATGGTATTATTCAAGTCAAAATAAGTTTCCTATGCATGTACTACATGTGCCAAAATCTAGGGATACAACGGGGGGGGGGGGGCTCAGTCTCTGCTCTAAAGGAACACACAGTCTGCTAGAGGAATCATTATCAAATGAAGAACTGTTCTTTGATTATTAGCCAATTATTCTTCATACATTTCCCCCCAAACTCAAAGCTCTCCTGACCTGACACAAGGGATCAAGAAAAGTCACATTAGATTTTACTTCTTTATTCCCCTTTCTTAGTACTGGGGCTAAGATAAGCCCTAAACCCGCTGAGCAATCCTGGCTTCCTTTTTTTTTTAGTACTATTATAAATGGAACTCTTATGAAATTTTGATTTTAAATTGTTCACTACTGGTTACTCATATAGAAGTTGATTTTTTATATTAAACTTTTATCCTTAAACCTTGTTAACCTCGCTTATTACTTCTAATGGCTTTTTTGAGGTAGATTTATTGAGATTTCCTATGTTGACAATCATCCCATCTGCAAATAGATAGTTTGATTTCTTCCTTTAAAAAAAAGAATGCCTTTCACTACTTTTTCTTGCCTGTTGCACTCTCGGTACCGCCAATCTCAGGTAGGAGTGGTGATAGTGGGCGACCTTGAAATAAATGTTCCTGACTGGGGATGGTAGAGGGTCTTTTACCCATATGTGTGAGGTTAGCTGTATGCTTTCATAGAAATTCTTTATCAAGTTAAGGAATACCCTTTCTATTCCTAATAAGCTGAGAATTACCATGAATAGGTATTGAATTTTGTCAAATGCTTCTTCCATATCCATTGAGATGATAAGGTTTTTCTTCTTTAGTCTGATCATATGGTGAATTGCATTGGTTGATTTTCAAACACGGAATCAACCTTTCTTTCCCATGGCAAATCTTACTTGACCATGGTGACTATCCCTTTTGCTGTATTTTATCCTTTTCTGGCTGGATTTGATTTGCTAATATTTTGTTGAATATTTTTACATTTATGAGGGAAATTGGCCTATAGTTTTTTCTTGAAATATATTTGTCTGGTTTGGTATCAGGGTAATGCTGGTCTCATAAAATGAGTTGGGAGGGATTCTCTTCTATTTTCTGAAAGAGCTTAGAAATGGTCTTATTCCTTCCTTAAATGTTTTGTAGATTTTGCTAGGGAACTCATCTGGGCTAGAAGGCTTTGTTTGCAGTTCTGTGGTTGTTTGAAGGTTTGAACTATGAATTTTTAAAAAATCCAATCTGACAATTTCTGTCTTTTAATTGGTATGCTTCGATCAATTGTATTTAATGTAATTATTAATTTGGTTTGACTTAGGTCTACCCATTTATCGTTTTTTGTTGTCCTCTGTTTTTTATTCATCTGTTTCTCTTTTCTGCCTTAATTTAGATTATTTGAAAAAGTTTTTAGCATTCTATTTTAATTATTTACTGGCTTTTTGGCTATATTCTTTTGTATGGTATTTTAGTTTTTCTCTTTTGTGTATTAAACATTATATAAATAGTATCCAGCTCTATGTATCTTTCAGTAATTTGCATCTTTTTGGGGGGGTCCCCACATATATTTTTTAGTTTTATCCAAGTTCGCATATGTAGCAGTGTTTCAGTAACTTTCACTCTCTTATTGCACTATCTAAATAAACCAGAAATTATATATTCTTCCTTCTGTGGATAACCATTTAGATTGTTTCCATTTTTTTCTCTGTTATAAACAATGTTGCAACAAGCCTCCTTGACCTTGTCACTTTGTGTAGTTGTGAGAGATTCTTTAGGATATATACCCAGGGGAGAAGTTACTGGGTGGTGAAAGAAGGGAATATGCCACCTCAGCTTTGTTAGACAAGCCAAATTGCTCTCCAACGTGGACAATATCTCCAAAGTGGGGCCCACAAATCACCAGCTGCCCACCAGTTCCTGTTACTCCTCAATCTTGATAATGCTTGATATTATGAGTTGTTGTTTTTTTTAATCAAATGAATTAAAATTTCAAAAGCGATAAATTTTAAAATGTAATTTTAGGGGATGCTGGGATAGCTCAGCAGGTTGAGCACTTGCCTTGCAACCGTGAGGTCCGGGGATCGAATCCCAGCCCCGGATCCTGCAAACCCACATTCTGACCTGCAACACAGCTGGTAACCACTGGAATGGCTCAGTGGCAAAGGTTCCTGCCTCCCATGCAGGAGGCCCTCAGTTCAATTCCCGTCCCACATGGCCCCACATCCACCTGTGTGGAATGAAACCATGTCACAACTAATGATGTACCGGTACAACTATGGAGACTGCTCTGGGCCCTCCCCTGCCCATCCTTCTCTCTCTCCACCCTCCCCTCCTCTCAAACAATAAAAGAAATCTTAAAATAAAAATGACTATAGAGATTGTTGCACTAAACTTCCTCCCAACCTCCTTCTCTCCCTCTCTCCTGTCCGCCCACCTATCCATTTGTCTGTCCATTCATCCAACAACATCCTGCGGATGGATTATTGAGGCCAAGGTCTCTGAAAGACCCTCACTTTGAGGATGGGAAAAAGATAGCCAGGGTGGGGGCTGGAAATGAAACCCAGGGAAAAGTTGCAAAGGACACAAGGCCATAACCACACAGAAAGCCTACAGCTGACGTCTGTGATTGGACACGAGTCAGCAGATAGAGATGGGCCGGGGTCGGGGTGGGGTGGGAGCTGTGGTGCATGTTGTATGGAAGGGGCTGGGCGTGGGGGCTGAGTGGCTAGTTAAGAGGGAGAAAGACAGGCGACTGATTGCAGAACAGTTACAGTCAGAACAAATTCTCTATTTGTTACCCAGAGACTTCTAGAAATTCCAGAATCTCATGCCTTTTGGTCCTCCCAATGAGAGATATAGTTAACGTGAGTGTGTGTGTGTGTGTGTGTGTGTGTGTGTGTGTGTGTCTGGAAGTATCTGGAAGACAAGAGTGGCAGGCAGGGTTCCTTCCCCCAGTCACGTAGGTGCTGTGTGTCTTTTTCATGGTCATCTTAGAACCCCGGTTTTCTGTTCTGCTTCTTGGCTGATGTTTGTGGCTCTGCCAGGGACCTGGAGGCCAGGGAGAGAAACAACTGCTTCACTAGAATAAAGTCGTCCTGAGGCAGGAAAAATGCAAAGCTTCCAAAGAAAATTCCACCCCAGTGGCAGCAGGAAGTAACTGCGCTGCATTTATTTTCACTTCCATGTCCCTGCTGGGTAAGGGCATTTCATGTCAGTGGCTGATGTTGCCTTGCTGCCGGGAACAGGGCCTGATTCCAAGGCCGAAGCATGGCTGTTCAGGTACATATTCTAGGCTTAGCAGTGACATGTGCCTCTCTGGTTTTCTTGCTGATTGTCACAAGCTTCCAAAGACTCGGGGCTCCAGAAAAGAATCCCTGACCACAGGCCTGGGCCTTGCAGCCTCTGAGCTGTCTTCCCATAATCTTTACGGGGAAGAAATGAACGCAGCTCACAGAGTCCCCCTCCCACTGGCCAGTGTTGATGGATATCCTGGCCCTGAGGAGGGGAGAGGAGGTTGTCATGTTTTAGAATCTGAGGCCTGAGGGTCCTTCAGACAGAGAAAGGTTGTGGTTTGTGCACAAAGATAGAAGAGATAAGCCGCAGGGAGAGCAAAGGTGAGCGCACCGAAGTGCTCCCATTTCGCCTTACCTGTGGAGGGAGGAGTGCCAACACTGGCTCCCGGAGCAGCTAGGTTGGCAGTTGTGAAAATGGCCACAGATCTCTACGAAGACGTGAGGTCTACTTCAGTACTTTAGCCAACAGCGTAAAGCAGAAGTGAGACTAAGTGGCTTCCGAGGTGAAGTCCTACAAGGCAATGCAGCTTCCTGCCTGGTTCCCTGGGCCGCTGACCTGTGGAACCCTGAGCTGCCTGGTAAGAGGTTTGACCCGAGTCCGCCATGCTGTGAGGAAGCCCAAGCTGCATGGAAAAGCCACGTGTAGGCACTTGAGTCAGCAGCCCTAGCTGCGCTGAGCCTTCCCGTCATCTCAGCCCAGTGCCAGACACATGAGTAAAGGCACTGCCAGACGCTGCTAATGCCCAGCCATTGAAGTTGCCCCCTGGAGAGCTTCCCATGCGGGGCCCCTGGCCCCATTCTTGCCCTACGCAGCCCCCTGCCCACCTGTGGAATGAAACTATATCAAAAACTGATGATGTACAACGATGGAGACTGCTCTGAGCCCTCCCCCTTCTCTCTGTCTCCGTCTGTCTTCTGTGTCAAAATAAATCTTTAAAGTTGCCCCCTGGCCATTCGATGTTCGATATTCCATCACCCCAAATCCAGAGTCCCAGATGCCATGGGGCAGTCCAGCTTTCCTTTATGTGCTCTGTCTGGATTTCTGATCCACAAAGCTGCAGGCATCGTATGATGGTTGCTTTGTGCCACTAAGTTTTGGGGTGGTTTATTCTGCAGCGATAATACCGGGAACAGGAGCAACTAGGGCTCGAGTTTCCTGGGGATTCTCTGAGCGACTGTGGGGCACACCCCAGTACTGCCCCCCCTCCCGCCCCTCTTTGGCTTTCTGGTTTGCCTCTCATGTGGGCTGAGCATGCTCTCCCAGACAGCGACAGGAAGGAAGCCAGCCAGCCAGTGCTGCCAAGTGGTGGAGTTGGGATTTGAACCCTGCACTCCCTGTTTCCATGGAGCTTTAAGCCTCCCGGGGGGACAGTGAGAGGCCCCAGATACAGGCTGGAGTTGTTCTGTGACATTTGCATGTTGTATGTGTGGGGCCACACACCAGTGAACAAGGACCACCAGCCTGGCCCCTGACGCATCCTGGAACTTGCCCTGCCTGGGTCAGTCCGTGACTATTCCAGTTCCTGCCTAGGGTCATGAAAGCAGGAAGCAGATCAGAGTCACGTTCCAAGGTGTGCTTTGCAAATTCACCTCCACGTCTGTCTCCCCAACCAAGCTGGAGCCTCCTGATGGGCCACGAGTGAGGACGTAGGTCTCTGCGGGCCCACTGGGTGCAGCCCAGAGTCCTGGTCCGGCTGGGAGCCCTGTGAGGTGCGGGGCTCTGCCTGTCTTGTGCCCGGAACAGAACCCAGCACACAGCAAGTGCTCGGGAATTATTTTCAGCGAGGCAAGAGGAGTGGGTGCTCCGCGATCGTGTTCCCTATGAATACATGTGCGAAAATACATGAAGACTTCTCTGCGACAGCCCAGTCCACACAACCTCCCCCTTCTCTCGGGAGGTCTCAGCATTTCCCGCTGACAAAAAGGCGCATCTGCAAGTCTATGTTCCGGTTTCTCTCGGCGACCTCGGCTTTATCTTCGAACAGCAAGGCGCCTCCACAACTTCGCCTGCTTCTACACGAGACAACTACCACAGAAACCTTACTGTTCGCATTTTTATGTCTCCCGTGCTTTCTGCCTAAAAGTACTGAAAATGTTTTGGGGTTTTTTTTCAGAAGATGAATTTCTGATCTACACACATGGCAAATTATTAAGGAAAGTTAGAAATGGCGAGTGCCAAACCCTGAGTTTGGAAAAATAACATATGGGTGGATGAAAATGGCCAGATTTTGATTTGTGATGTTCACATCTATATTCACGAGCATTGTCCATGTTTTTCCTTCTTGAGCTCACTGTGTTACCATTGGGTGAGACGGTCGTGTGGGTTTCATAAGCTACA
The DNA here is from genome assembly GCA_004027555.1 of Craseonycteris thonglongyai. Lineage (NCBI taxonomy): Eukaryota > Metazoa > Chordata > Mammalia > Chiroptera > Craseonycteridae > Craseonycteris > Craseonycteris thonglongyai. The sequence continues at coordinate 17,952 of PVKE010014865.1, forward strand.
TTGGGGAGCTTCCATTCTTTTCTCTGCTGTGGAAGAGTCTGAATCTTGTAAAATTACCCCTTTCCACGAATGTCTGAACTAATCCAGATGTAAACCTATTGGGGCCCAGAGACTTTCTCTGGGGAGAAAACTCTGAGAAAAGGGTCTCTTTCTTCCATAATTAATGTATGTTTTGCTTTTGTACTTTTTTTTAGAGTCATTTTAGTAATTCTATAATTTCTTAGAAATTGTAAATCATTCATTCCATCCAGATTTTCTATTTTATTAGCCTCGATGTTCACATGGAATCCTCTACTGAGTTTTCTTTTTAATTTACAAAAAAGTTAGAATTGTAGTAAAATATACATACCATATAATTTACTATTCCAACCATTCTTAAGTGTGCCACCCAGTGGCACTAAGTGTGTTCCTGTTGTTGTGCCACCATCCTTACCATCCATCTCTAGACTATTTCTCATCTTACAAAACTGAAACTGTACTCACTGAACCCTAACTTCCCATTCTGTTTTCCCATCAGCTTCAGGCACCCATCGCTCTACTTTCTGTCTCAGTTAATGTGACTACTCTGGGGACCGTATATAAGTGGATCATACAGATTTGCTCTCCTGTGCCTGGCTTTTTTCACTTAGCATCATGTCCTCAAGATTCATCCACTCTATAGCAGATATCAGAATGTCCTTTTTAAAGACCAAATCGTATTCCCTTGTATGGAATAGACCACATTTTCTTTCCCCACTATCCATCAATGGTCATTTGGGCTGTTTCCACCTCTTGACTATTGTGCATAATGCTGCTGCGAACTCGGATGCACAAATAAAGAAGCTGAAGTTTGAAGCTATGGTCGTGGTGGGGGAGGGGCAGCACACCAAGACCGCCCCCTACTGGTTCCTTGCTGGAAGCATCAGGATGAGGGACCCACTATTATAAGTTCCGCGGTGAGAAATGTGGCTCAGGGAGGAAAAGCCACGTACCTGAAGTCACCGAGCCAGCACGTGGGGAATCAAGGTTTGAACCGCCTGTCTTCGCTTGCCCATCTCTCGCCGAAGCATCCGAGCCACACTGGTGTCTGCTCAGTGACAAGCTTGTCAGCGGCCCCAGATGCTCTTGGACAGAGCAGCCCCTCGGTGCTGGGCTGGCTTGGCTGTGGGAGTCCCGAACCCCTTTTGTTCATTACAAATGAAAAGCAGATGTGATCTTAAATGTAGTGCTTTGGATGCCAGTGCTGAGTAGAGTGGGCCCCTGTGAGCAGTCACACCAAATAAAACATAGTATTTAGGAGTGATTGGAAGGCAGACAAGCTGAAAACATTGTGCACGAAAGGGCTACTGCTATCCGCTCATGAGCATCTGAATCACTTTCCCGGGCTTGTACGTGGATTCACATTTAGGGCAATTTCCCTCGTGATAGCACAGCTCCATCAGTGGGCTTGGCCTTTTGGATATGCGATTTCCCAGCCAAATGACTTCCAGCCCCAGTGCAGCGCAAGGCTTGGTGGGGTTTGACTGCCCCAGGTCTGCCCTGCTGCTGGCTGGGGAGACGCTATCTCAGAGGCAGCCCCTGAGCACTTGAGACTCGTCCTCCCAGTTTCTGTTGGGATGAGGTGGGTGTCATCCCAGAGGAAGTGCTCGGCCAACCCCATGTATTGGCCGAGCACTTCTTCTGTGCACCACAACCTGCAGGCTGGGCCGATGAGCAGCAAAGCAGGAAACTGAGGCTCAGAGACATTAAGGGACATGTCCAAAGTCACACAGCATCCCCCAAGGAGCTCCTGAATGTTAGGAAGGCAGGACTGGCTAGCAGATACAGCCCTGTGTGGTCCTGGTGGCCCCTGCACAGACAGTCAGAGGGAGGAGGCAGAGTAGCGCTGCCCCGGTTATGGCACATGACCCAGGGGGCTCTGGGGCCCTCTGAAGCCAAATCCCAGGGGCGCGTCTCAGACCTCTGCACGAGAACTCCAAGCCAGGGGTCTGAGGCTTGGCTGCAGCCTGGGGACCCTGCAGTGGATGCCTGCACATCTTTCTTGCACTGTGGGTGGAAGCAGGGCTAAGTCTATAGCTATGAGGAAAAGGAAGGCTACAGAAGCCAGGCGATAGCAGCCGGAGGTATTCCTGACAGGACAGGAACCCAGCTCTTAGAGACCGAAGACCTGGAATGGGAACGCCGACCCAGACACCAGACACGGGCATCCAACATGGATTTGTGATCCCTCTGCGTGTGCTGGGCCCTTGGAGCTCACTCTCGCCGGAGGGAGCTGTGGAACAATGCGATACATCACTAAGCAGGGCTTATTAAGCACCAAACACTGTGCTGAACACTTTGGAGAGATTCCCTCTTCAGTCCTCACGAGAGCCCAATGGGGAGTGTGTTCATAAGAGCAGGCTAACAATCTTAACAACCCCATGATGACAGCTCATTTCTGCTCACATCACAGTCCCATGTAGAGAAGGGATGTCGGGTGAGGGTTCTGCTCCACGCAGTCGTTCATGGGCCCAGGGCAGAGCGTGGGAAGAATGGTGCAGGGAGTTTTAGGAGCCAGGACTAAGCGTTGCATCATCACTTTCTCTACATTCTATTGGCCAGAACTCAGTCACATGGTATCCATCAGGGATTCTGAGAGGTGTAGTCTAGCTGGAAGTGCCTGGGAGGAAAAGGGAAACAGTACAGTAATTGCCACTGGTAGGAACCATTAGTATCCAGTTTTACAGGGAGGAAGCCAAGCTCAGAGTGGCCCAGCTGCCTGGCTGGGAGGGGAGAGAGCTGGGATTTAGCTGCAGGCATTATGACTCCAGAGAGCATACTTCACCACCAGCTACACTGCCTCTCTGGAACTGAGCACTGAATTAAACAAACCAGTGTTGGGTGTGTTGACAGCAATAGCTCTGACCTATGCTTCCTGAGTTCAATTCCCTGACTCTGCATCTCACCAGCTGTGTGACGTTGGGCAGGTGATGCAACCTCTCTGTGCCTCAGGTCTTCCCACTCCTGAAGAAGTGTCCTGGTCTTTTCTAGACCCTTCCCTGATCTCTCCCAGGGACAGCAGGGGCAGGAGAGGAAGGCAGGACAACACAGGAGAAAATTAAGCAGCACCAGCCGGGACCTAAGTGGACCAAGGAGGAAGAGGGGATTGAGAAGCAGGGGACCAACCTGCACCTCTTCCATGATGGTCCTTGTTTAGTGACCCTGGCCCCAAGAGGGCAGCTTCTCCTTCAGCAGCCTGGGCTCGCACACACTAGCTGGGGCGTGGGGGAGTGTCCCAGAGGTGACATATTGTCACTCAGCTCCCTCATTTAACAGTGTTCTGTAAACCAAGGTGCCCCACGAAGGCCAGTAACCAAGGGGGCGGGAGGGGAGAGGAAGCTGTAGAACTTGGAGTTTAGTATAACCTGTTCCTCCACCCAATAAACTCTGGCTGTGGTCCACGAGGGACAGGCCCTGTCCTGGACCCCAGGACCCACTGATGAGTAGAGCCAGGCCTGGGTCCCCAGTGTGTGTGTGGAGGAGGAAGGAAAAGCCAGGGAATGGGAAGAAAAAGAGACTTGTCCCCTCTGGTGCTTTCTCTGTCACTAGCGTGTGCTTTTAACAAAGCCCAGCCCATTCCACCTGCTTCCTGCTTAAATTGCCCCCATGCCCTCCCCCCACACCCCCCTGCCCTCCACATAATGCCCCCCATTCCGCAGGGTCTGACCCCACTGCACGTCAGCCCCGCCCTTCTCAAACGCCAAGTGCCCACCTTGCTGCACGAATGGCACGCGCTTCTCAGAACATGCTGTTTCTCATCTCCACGCCCATTAGTCGCCGGGGTTGCTGCCATCAAGTACCACAAACTGGGTGGCTGAAGCAACAGCAATGTGTTGTCTCCCAGTCCTGGAGACTGGAAGGACGAGGTCCAGGTGTCGGCAGGGTTGGCTCCTTCTGGGGGCTGTGGGGAGAGCCTGTTCTGCTTCCCCAGCTTCTGCTGCTGCTTGCTGGCGCCCTGGGGCTTGTAGAAGCCTCCTTCCCATCCGTCTTCACAGGGCCTCTCCCTCTGGGCATGTGTCTGTCTAGTGACTAGTCACACTGGATTAGGGTCCTTTCCTGCTCCCGCCTAGGCCATGCCCTCAGCTTGGAACTCCCTTCCTGGAGGTGCCCAGCAGGCGAGCGTCCCTCTGTTTCCAGAAGTCATCAGCTCAAGCACCGCTCCTTGGCGAAGGCCCCACAGGAGCTGAGCTACAAGGGACCCTCTGCCCATTGTGCCCCATGGTCCTTGCACATCAAATGCTTTTCACCCATCTGTCTGTCTCTCTGTCTCCCTGATGCCACTAACTTGTCATCTCAAGGACAAGGCTTGTGCCTTACTCTCCTTGGGGTGCCCGGCCCCTTGGCGGGACCTGCATTTAGGCGGTGGCCATGGATCAATGCCCCTTGACGTAAGACATGAGCTGAGAAGGAACGAAAGATGGAGAAGCGTGAGGAGTGGGACACATGGATGGCACTTGCCCCCTCCAGCCTTCCCCTCTGCTGGGGAGACCCCCGTGGTTCCCCTGGTTCTGACAGAACCTCAAGAATCAACATTGCATCTGAGGTCTGGATTTCCCCCGCTGGAGCGTCGGGGTGGGGGTGGGGGGGCGAGGAGAGAGGGGTGGGAGCCCCGGGCTCTGGTGGCGGGGGTGGGGCGGGACGGTGGAGGCAGGGAAGCTGGGCATTGACAAGACCCGGCCCCGCCTCCCACAGGCCCAAATCCGAGTCCTTAAACACTCCCCAAACACATTTATGATATGGATCTGGTTTTGAAATAATAACAACAATGATAAATAAAAAGAGCGATCGGATGCAAGAGCCAGGAAAAGGGGGCCCAGCCGGGCCCCTCCCCCAGGACACCAAGGGGGGAAAAGCACACGGAAAAATTGAAATGAGTTGTGACAGCTGAAATTCTCTGCTCTGCGGACGACATTTGACAGGGTACTTAAAAAAAATAACAAGAAAAGGCAAAGTGGTTTGGGTCGCCGGTGGAAGGGGGGGCGGGGGATTTCAAGTGACACAAGACGCATAATTCAAGCTTCTTAGATTGCAAAAGCTCTTCTTACCTAAGGGGCCTGCTGCCTTTATTTTTATCCAAATGGCTCAATTACGGCAAAGCCCCACAGAGAAAATTACGGATGTTTGCCTCTATTTTTCTCCTCTTGTCTCGACAACTGTAGATATTTTGTTTTCCTTCTTTCTCTTGCTCTCTCTCTCTTTTTTTTTTTTTGGTGGTTGGAGGTGAAGGGAGAGGGGGGTGTTCAAATGGGCTAAGGGGTTGAAGGCTTTTCAATTGCTCCTCAAAACTCCACCCCCCCCCCACACACACACACCACCATCGTCAGCCACACCACACCTCACTGTGTGTCCATTTTGACGTGTGTCCTCTCAGTCTGCTCTGGCTGTCCCTGGCCTTCACTCCTCCCCGCTGTCCGGGGGTCTTCCTCCCTCCTGGACTTCCTGCTCGCTGCTGCCTTGGGTCTCCAGTCTGCCCAGCGGGCACCCCCTCTTTGCAGCTCTCCTTTCATCTCTGCTATTTCCAAACCCTGCAATAGACACAGGGAGACGCAGAGGTACCCATTTTCCAACCTTCTTATTGGGTCTCTGGTTGTCATTTTCGGAATTGGCGCCCTGGGGAGTCGGGCCTTGGAGGCCGCTTCGCTCGTACCCTCCTGCTCTGCCAGGGACAGGTCCAAGCCTCAGAACCTGCAATAGGTTCCAGAAAGGTCTCTTGCAGGGTGGGGGGTTGGGGATGGGCTCTGGGGTTTCACCAAGTGGTGTCTGAGCATCAGGCCCCAGGACCTTGATGGGTGAGGGCAAATGGCGGAGGGACCCCTGTTAATCCATCTGACCTCCATTCACCTGTGGGGTTGTGCCTCACTCCAATTCCCTGACCTTGGTCTGGGCCACAGCCCCCTTCCCACCTACCTCTCTATCTCCCTCCGGCCTCGCCCACCAAGCCAGGCTGGCCTCATGCCTAGAACCCCTTCTGGTTCACTGATCTTGGGATAAAAACCACGTCTCTCCCTCTGGCCTCCTAGGCCCTGCTGGTTCAGCCCCGCCTTCCCCTCTAGCTGCAGCACCAACCTCTCCCTCCAGTCCAGCTCCTTCCCGCCGGGGGCCTCTGCGGCCCAGGGCCCTTGGCCTGACTGGCTCTTTGCTTCTGCCCCTTCACTCACCTAACTCTCAGGTATCACTGAAATACACATCCCCCCCAGTCAGGCCAGGCCCTGTTCAAAGCACTCACAGACCCTGCCCGTAGGGTCTACACAGAGTATCGAAAAGCTACGGGGACCAGGCGCAGCCAGTCGGAAGGGTCCTGCAGGCCCCTCACACTGGGCGGCGAAGCACTGTGGTGGGTTCCCGGGGCAGGGCAGGAAATGGACACAGCGGGGTTCCAATCGGTTACCAATGATTGCTGCTAATGACAACTGGCTTGCCTTGTCTCTGTCCTCCAAGGGTCTCCACCCACTAGTTGGAAGAAATGTCCAAACCCCAAGAGAATTTTTATGAGTTCATTTGAGCCAAACTGACTGACAACATCCGCCAGGGAGCAAGATTTCAAATGCTCTGGAGTCTCTCGTTTCCCAGTTTCTTTTCTGTATTTGAAATGAAGGAGGGACCGAGGCAGGAGAAAGCAAGGTGGGGATTGGATGACCTGGGGCTTGCTTTAGAAGGCGGGGTCTGGAAAGAGGCATTTCAAAGGTGTGCTAACCTAGATGCACAGAAACAGTGGACAGGGCTGGCTGGAGGCAAAGATAAGACTTTTACTAAAGAAGTTACATGCCCGGGCCGTGAACACCCACCACAACCTGCCCAGTTAGCAGCTTCTGAGCAGATCGCCCTGTGAGGTCACTTTTCTGTCCGCACTGGTGATTCTTGGTCTAAAGTGCATCACCTGCGTGAGCTGCGAGCCTCATGCAGCCAGCGGAGGGGAACAGAGTCCGCGAAGGCGTGGCCCATGGGGGCGCCTGCTCAGCTTAACCCCACCTCAGGGTGGGAGGATAAGGCCCTCCTGGTCAGACTTACGGACAGAAACATTGCAAACCGGGCAGCAGCCTGTGCCGGGGCTGGGGAATGACAGATGACAGGAGGTGCCCTGCAGAGCAGGGGAAGAAGAATGGGGTGGTTCTCTGGGGGTGGGGGTGAGGAGCAGAGATGCACAGGCCTCTCTGGGACCCCACCCCCAACCCAACCATCCCCAGGAAAGGCCATAACCCCCATCGATGCTGGTGTTGAGTGACTCTCCGGTGGGAGCCGAGGATGGGGCTGGGGCTCCCGTTGGAGTGGCCGTGAGGCAAGGTGAACCCTCAGAGGCAGAGCATGAGGTCAGGAGGGCAGACAGCCTCATGCCGCCCCAGCACGGGCACCTGGACAGCCTCCAGGGCCCACAGTCAAGGGCAGGGCTGGCCCTCACGAACATCCACGGGGCCACGTCAGAGCTGGGGCACAACACTGGGAAGGAGGGACAATAGGGGTGTGTCTATGTGGAGCCCCAGATGCTGAGCTCCCCAGATTTTCCTGCAGAAGCCAGGACAGGCAGGGACTCAGGGCAGGGGGCTTAGCCATTCCGTGGCTCTCAGGTCCCGTGGTCTCCAAGGAGGAGTCAGGAGGTCTAGTTCTACCTGGCTCCTACCTGTGGTCGTTCAGAAACAGCACCGGCTGCTCCCCTCCAGCATAACCTCAGCCTTCCCCTTCCGACTGGAGGGGACGGCGCCCACCACAGTGCACCTGGGACACCCCTGCCTGGAGGCCTCAGCAGGGATTCACAGCTGGGAAGGCAGGCTCTGGAGCCGCAGGCCCTGGATTCGAGTCCTGCCTCCCCTGTTCAGTTGCTGTGTGGCTTTGGCAGCTGACCTCATGGCTGAGCCTCAGTTCTTCCACCTGTAATATGGGTGATTGTGAAGATCGAGATGCTGGGTGTGGAGTGCTTATCACATGGGAAGTGCTGGGTCTTGGGCACCTGGTCTTGGCTGTGGCTGCTAGGGCCACCGTGGTTCTTTTTGCAATCTGGGAGACTCTGTCTCAGGCAGCCACTATCCCGTCGGCCCTTAGGAGGTACAGTGATGTGCAGTCTGTGGCCGTAAACACAGATCGTGTCCAAAGCGGAGGGCCAGAACTTGCAGATTCAGAGAGGGAGCACTAGGCACCGGACAGGGAGAGCTGGGACCAGGATCCAAGGAGGAGACAGGAATTGCTGAACACACACTCCCGAGTGCCCTGGGCAGGGAAGGGGGCGGGGCACTCAGCCAGGGCTTTTGAAGAACAAACGCTAGTAAAAATTGGTTGTCACTCCCAGCTGAAAACCGCCCCCAGCCTGCAGAAGCGGTTTCAAACACGTTTGCTGCAGAACCCTTCAAACGAAATCTTACATACAAGCAACAAAAGCCCAGCTGCCCCGTCTGAGGCCAGGGCCAGGGCTGGGTGCAGGGTCTGCACTGGGGCCGCCTCCCTGGGGTGTCTCTTCCTCCAGGGTTTTAGGGTGACTCGAAGGAACCCCTAGGACTCAGGGAGCTCAGTTTGAGTTGTTGGCCTGAAGCTCAAGTTCCAAATGCCTGAACAGAGTGTATAAGCTGCGACAGTGTGCAGCCAGCTGACCACGATACTCCCCTCCCCTCCCAAACTTCCCTTACAGCACCCCCACCACTCAGCATGGCCTGTGGTATTTTTACAGCAGCCCCAAGTGACTCACTGCTTTGGCTCCTGCCAGACACTGCTCCCTCCTGTTCCAATGCTTTTCCACCTGTTTTCCACCTGGCTAACTCGTATGCATTTTTCAAAACCAATCAAGTATCACCTCCTCCAGGGAGCCTTCCCAGAATGCTGTGAATGGTTTCACTGTCCTTCCTATCCTGGACATACTTGCTAAGAGCCTTTATCACTTGCTTTGTATGACCATTGAGTTGTGCACGGAGGCAGTCCCCTATGGCAGAGCTGGGGCCGCAGCCTCAGAGACCTGGGTTCTCAGCCCAGCCCCTGTGGCTCCTTGCGCACGCGTCCTAATCTGTCTGAACTCAGTTTCCCCATCTGCACAGTGAGAGTAATAACAATGCCCACCTCCCATGGTCCCACGGTCAGTTCATGGGGGCGTCAGACGAGACAGTGTGTGCAAAGGGCTGTGTTGCCAGTTAAACCCAGGCAAAGGGGCAAGTTCATCTGGGTGGATCGTGTGTCTTGGCCCCAGACAGATAGATGCTCAATAACATTTGTTGAAATGAAAAGAATAGAGCCCACTGGGAGGAACAAACTCCTAGGGTATAGAGGATTAGGGAGCATTTGGGGGAGCAGAAATCTGAGCTGGGGTTTAGGGGGGTGGGCAGGACGTGGGTGGGTGAGGAAAAGGCATCTCTAGGGCAGGTGGGGGGCAACTGGAGCCAGGGAGCCCAGGCAGTGCTGGGGGGCAGGAGGGGAGCACCCAGTTTTTTAAAGAGGGGTCCTCCTTGTTCCAATTCTGCTACAAATGACCGGTGACTGCTTCATGCCTTTCTCTCGTCTCCACCTTTCTGTATTGTCGGAATGTGTTTCATAATGAGCATGCGGTCTTTTGAAAATCAGAAAAAGCAATTAAGTTATTTTCATTTGTAAGATCCCCCCCCCCCACCCCTTAAATCACATTCACAAAAGACAGTTAAAATAAAGTTTACAAAGAAAAAAACAGGTGAGGCATCGGAAGCAATGATGAAGGGGGCGGTAATTATACCGGGAACCTGGGAAGAGGGAGTTATTTTATTTTTTAAAAGATTCATTTTATTGTTTGAGAGAAAGTGAGAGAGAGAGAAGGAAGTGGGAGGGCCCAGAGCAGTCTCCATAGTTGCGCATCATTAGTTGTGACATGGTTTCATTCCACACAGATGGATGTGGGGCCACGTGGGTGGGAACCAAACTGGGGGCCTCCACGTGGGAGGTGAGAACCTTCGCTGCCAAACCATCCAGGCCGTTATCAGTTGAGCCGCAGTTCAGTATGTGGGGTTTGCACGGGCCGGGGCCTGGAATCAAACCCTGGACCTCACGATTACGAGGCAAATACTCACCGCTGAGCTCTCCCGGCATCCCTAGAGGGAGTTATTTTGAGCAATGTTTCCCTTTGCCGTTGAGATTCCAGAGGCAAGGCCCAAAGGGAAACTGGCAGAAGCCGAAGGTGAGGTGACAAGAAGAACCCATACCTTCACCTTGTGTGTGGAAAGGCAGAGCTGAGAATTCTGACGGCAGCTCTAGTGTGCGGACACCTCGCTTCCCGGGGTCCCCTCCACACACCTGGCTCCCTTCCCCGCCCTGGGTCCCCTCCACACCCCTCTGGGGAGGTACATCACTGTCCTCTCTGCTGATGACAGAATGGAGGCTTGGAGGGTTTGAGCATCACACGCAAGCCTCAGGAACAGAGGTGGGCGTCACACCGGAGCTGCTGTGGCCCCCAAGCCCCCGTGTACCAGCTGTGCACAGACAGGGGTGGGACTTGTCGCCCTTGGAGCCGCTGCCTGGGCCTCCTAATGGAGTCCCGATACAGTGCTCTGTGGTGACAGTTGAGCCCAGGAGATAGCAGGGTGCGTGGGCGCCTGTGTGACAGAAGGGACAGGACCTGCAAACCTGTAATCCTCTGATTTCTGTGAGGCTGCAGCGCTTAACTCCTGCTTCTCCAGGCCAGGCAGCGGCCACACCAGCTGGGCTAGTGAGGAGGCGAGGGTGGGGGTGGGGGTGGGGGTGGGGGTGGGTGGGGGAGATGGGGGGGTCCCAGGGGTGGGGTGGGGTCCCCAGGACCCAAAGCTTCAGGGCAGGGAATACCGGCTGCTCCCTCTTTCCATGTGAGAGAGGACTGGCTCTCTCTGCCCCCCAGCAGGGCCTATCTGGGTGGTCAGAGCAGTGGAGGGAGAGCTCCCTGCTTCTGCTGACCCCACCCTTGTGGCTCTAGCCTTTCCAGGGCTCAGTGGCCCTCAGGAAAAAGCCAAGCTCCTGCCCTGGCCTCAAGCATCCTTCCCACCCAGCTCTCCCCATTTCTCCTCTGGGCTCCTTTCTGGCCCTCCAGTTCAGCCCTGCCTTGGGGCCTTTGCATATACCATTCCTGTCAACTGTGACCCTATTCTGCCTCTGCCCATATGCTGTGCTGGCTCTGGGCTGATCCTCTGGGTCTCAGCTGATTCCTGAGACTGGCTCAGGGTGCCCTGTTGTGGGTCCACCCTCCTGAGGCTCCAGAGCCCTGCATCAGGCAGCCTTTGGGAGATGGAAGAGACCTTCGAAGCCACAGTACAAACTGCTCATGGGGTGGATGGGGAAACTGAGGCCTAGAGATGGGCAGGACCCCGTAGCAAGTGGGTGGGGAGAGAATCCTGCTCTCCTGGCCCCAGGCGAGTGTTGTTTCCCCACCGGGAGTGCCCCCCACCCGGGAGCTCCCCCCATACAGTGAACCCCCCCTCTTCTCTCCTGGGGGAGCCTCCTGGTGCAGAGGTAGGGGACAGGGCGGCTCAGCACCCTTCCCCGGGAGCTGGGCTCCAGCTGGGAGCTGAGGGGCCTCTCCCGGAAGTGCAGCCTTAGGGCCAGGCCCCAGGTCCCCGGTCCACCCCGCCCCCAGCCCCACTGGCAGCTGCTTAGCACAAATGGCCAATGAGTGGCTGTTTTGTGGGGTTACTGCTGATGTGTTTTAAGTGGCTTGCTGAGTGGGAAGCGTTTGGCAGGAGAGTCGGGCAGGCAAAGAGGAGCGAGTGCATTAGGTTTTATCGGTCTGCTTTGCACACATCTGACATCATTCTTTGAAGCAAGTTCTGTTCAGCCCTGGGAGGATGATAAAGAGACAAGAGGAAGAGTGCAGACGACAGGCACGCCGGCTCGCACACGCACCACCCAGTCCTCCGAGTGCAGGCATAATGGCCGGGGACATTGGAGCAAACTGTCTGACATATGGGGCCTGCCCTGCTCTGGAGGCAAAGAAAGTCTTCAGGTGAAATAGAACAACTGAATTAGCCAACCATTGTACGCTGAGAGGGCAAAGCGTCCGCCGCTTCCTAATGGCCACCCGGCTGCCGGAGAATGAAACCTCTTCTGATCAGGCAGCCCATCCAAGGACAAAAGTCACCGGGAGAGATGGCAGAGGGAGCGGGGAGGAGGGAGCCCCCACCCTGGATCGGCTGAGGCTTGGACAAAGGGCGCTGCTCCTGGCCACCCTCAGGCCCAGGGCTTTGCTCCAGGTTTGGTAAAAAGTAGTGAGCAAGGAAGTAGCGACCTGTGGAGCAAAAGCTGGGGCCGGGTGAGGGGTGCTGGGACAGGGCACAGCGTGGCACACAGGCCACAGTGACAGAAGGGCAGGCAGCGGGACATGTCTGGAGGTAAAGCAGGTTTCCTTAGCCTCGATTCAATGAAGCCATCATTGTAGGGTCCATTTCTCTCCAGGCCTCAGATTTCGCTTCTTTAAAGGAAGGGGATTTGATTGTCCATCTATTCATTCATTCATCCATCCATCCACCCATCCATTCCAATTATCTACCCATCCAGCAATTCACTAAATAAGTTTTTTTCTTAAGAAAGGTTAAACATGTCTTGTTTTGCTGTGCATATGGCTTTGAGTCTCTAAGTTGGCATATACCTTCCTCCCTCCACTCCTGTGTTCATGGTTCTCTCCTCGAGAACCTCCACGGCTACATCCTTGTGGACTGACAATTTTATCTACTTTCCTGGCCTGTGGATCTTGTCAGGGCTTCGTTTTAGGCATTATTAGGACACGGAAGCTTTCCTCTAGACCAGGGGTGTCCAACCTAGTGTCTTGGGCCACACGTGAAATACTCTAACGATAGCTGATGAGCAAAACAATTATGTTTTAAGAAAGTTGACGATTTGTGTTGGGCCCCATTCAAAGCTGTCCTGGGCCACCTATGGCCCATGGGCCATGGGTTGGACAAGCTTGTTGTAGCTATTGTTAGTGTTAGTGCATTTTATGTGTGGCCCAAGACAATTCTTCTTCTATTGTGACCCAGGGAAGCTCTAAAGCATGGCTTTTATTTCTAAGGGGAGACGCTTCTGACATCTAGACTGACGCTCATGACACTAATGAGGTCTCCCCTCTCTGACTGGACCAGAACCCCAGTATCCTCTAGCACTGCTTGGCTTCCGGCATCTCTGTTCCCTGCACCCCATAGCAGCTGCTTTCTGGAAGGTGGTCTTATTTTGAGCTTTGTGCAGCCCAGAGCTGGCCAACGACTTGTTCAGAGGCCACACCTGCACAAGGAGGGCCTCTTCTCCAGCCCCATGGGGTCCAGCTGCCTCCCCAGCTCCGTGGGAGGACTGTGTACCATGCATGAGCCCCAGACCTCTGATCTATGGTTGGGAAACTGGCCCCAGGCAGACAGCCTGCTGACTGTGGGGCTCACCTCACTGGATTCTCTTCTCTCGGGGATTATAATAGTTTTGTGCCACCTGGCAACAGCTACCTCGTGAAGTTTGTCCTGTTTTATGGGTGTTTATGGTGGCGGGGCTATGGGTGCCCATTACTCCACCGTGGCCAGTAGCAGATGCTTGCCAGCAGCTGAGTTTATTGGCTTCTCAAATAAGGTGGTTATTTTGGAATCATTCAAACCTGAATGATTCAAACCTGAACTTACGGAAAAGTTGCAAAGGTACCACAGACGCTCTCCCTACCCTCCAGCCAGTTTCGCCTGTAGTGAACGTCTTACAGAACCACGGCACACGTGTCGGAACTAAGAAATGAACACTGGTATAACATTATCAAACTACGGACTTTAACCTGATTTCACCAGTTTTTTCGTTCATGCCCTTTTGTTCTAGAATCCAATCCAGAATGCCACAGGCTCACAGCCCTATATTAACAGCCAGAAACTGGAAATAACACAAACATCCATCAACAGAGTATGGGTAAATAAATCACGGTGCCTTCATGTAACGAAATACTATGCAGCAGTGAAGAGATGAATTACTGACACCGACAACAACGTGGGTAATCTCACAGACACAACGTTGAGTGAAGGGAGCCTGACGCAATAGCACACTGTGTGATTCCATTTGTGAGATGTTCTAACTGATAATAGAGGTCAGACAGACCCTAGGGCGACCCCCTGCTGCTCACACCCCGTATGCCCCCCTCCCCTTGCCTGTGGGTGGGATCAGTGATTGGCTGTGAGCCAACAGAACACAACAAAGTCAAGGAGTTTCACAGATGCATCCGTGTTCTTTCAGGTATCGCTGAAGAAGCATGGCAAACACGAAGAAAATCCCAAGTACGGATAAAATAGAATTTCGTGTGGTCATTAGGTTCCTCACAAAACAAGGGGAAATACCTCAAACCACTTTGGAAGAGATGTTAGCGGTTTACAGGGACTGTTGCCCTGGGAAATCCATGATTTACAGATGGCACAGCCTTTTCAAGCAAGGCAGAACCTGGATGCAAGTAGGCTGAAATTTGGCACATACACTAATAATAAGGCACACAATCAAACTGTGGGTACTAGTCCCCCCACCTCTCCGATAACACCCCTGTTCAGAGAATTTCTGGACCTCTCCTTGTAAAATGCAGATTCTGATCTTGGGTCTGGGGAATGGGCCCGATTCTGCCTTTCTAGCGAGCTCCCAGGTGACCGGTGGTCCAGGGAACCTGCTTGGAGGAGGTGGGTGGCAGAGCAGCCTGCTCTTTGGCTGGCCCAGTGTGGGGTGTTGGTGGGTCACATAAGGACCCAGGAAACGTTGGACTCAGGGCCCTCCGGCTCTTGGTAACCTTCCTCCCTCAGTAAATGGAGTGAGGGGGTCTGAGTGCAGGGGGCCTCCGTACCTCTGCCCTGGGTGTGCGTGACAGCTCACCCCACACTGTCCCAAGGTCTGGGTTTTGCCACACATGGCGTCAGAGGCAAGGAACTCCACCCTGGTGGCACTTCAGGTCCCCTAAGGTCCTGCTCGAAGCCTGTGGAAGAGACAAGTTTGAGCTTCAGAGGTGCCAGCCGTACCCCAGAGCCCACGACGCCACCTTTGCCCACAGGAGAGGCAGGTGTACTGATCAGGAAGTGTCCCTTGGGGAAACTGGAGACCTCCTTGAACTTGCTCTGTGACCGTCAGGAGCTCCCCAGCCTCAGTTTCCCCATCTGAACCTGGGTGGCTGGACTCAGCCATCCTCGCTCTTGCAGGCTGTCCTCCGAGAGGTTTCAGTGGAGGGTGGACAGGCCCCGAGGTGTGCTCAGCCCATGTGTGCACGCAGACCTCAGCTCAGGGACTGTCCCGGCGGGTTTCCGGGGCGGGGAGTCCTTCTCTGCTGTTCTCACTGGCTCACACGGGGCTGTTTTCACGGGACCATTGATCCAGCTAAACCAGGGAGACGCATTACATCTCCTCCCGAGGTCAGGGGTTGGGCCGCCCAGCTGGTAAATCGCCCTTGGGCCGGGTTTTAAAGTCCTGTCCCCAGTTTGGGCTCCTTGGGGCCTGGCTCCAGAGCAGCAAGGCAGCTGAAGTTTGATATGGCTCTGGGGGCTGGCAGGGGCAAAGGGCTCCAGCCAAGGGAGGGACAAATAGATCGATGGGAGACTGCCATGACCTCATGACCTCAGGGACGGCTTCAAACCATGTTCTTAACGTGCCCTAGTAAATCTGAGGGGCGGTGGGGACAGGGGTGAGGGGGGGTGGGGAAGGGGATGCAAGGAGAGTGAGAGCCCATAGCCCAAGAGCTTAGATGCCCAGCACCCCGTGGCCAGCCTGGGTTTGCCTGCTCTCCTTGGACATCCTATAACGGGGGCACAGCACTTTACAGTTTGCACCAACCTCTCCATGCCTTGTCCCTGCTTGGGCAGCCTCTGCCGGGTGGTGTTCACGGCCTCACGAACGGTGAGAAAAACTGGGCTCAGGCTTGGCCCAGGTGGCCCTGCTTATTTATTTATTTATTTGGCTCAGCTATTGAAGTGAGCTTTCGGGAAAGTCTAGCTGGTGGACAAAATCCAGGAGGTCTGCACAGGTGGGGATGAGGCCCCAGCGGTGGTGACCAGGGACCAGCATGCTGCCTTATGGAGCCTCAGGTGGGACTCAGGTGGGGCAGGTCACGACAGGGTGCAATTTGTGTTCCAGAAAGCTCAAGCCGGTCACCGTGGGGACGGCCTGTGTGGGCCGGCGTGACAGCGATGAGAGGCGTGAGCTGCCCTCCCAGCACCACTCCCCGGTCCACACCATCTTCCTAGCCATTCACCTCAGTTCCCGGAGTCAGACAGACAGACCCGGGTTCGAATCTCCGCTCTGCCCCTGACTTGCTGGTGGATGTGGGCGAGTGGCTTTGTCTCTCTGAGCCTGGGTCCCCATCCTTGTCTCGCTGAGCGTTGCAGGTTTCGCAGCTCCAGAGTCCAGCAGGGAGTCCAGCAGTGAGTCCAGCAG
>PVKE010014866.1:0-34304 GCA_004027555.1 Craseonycteris thonglongyai
GGGAAAGCCGGGACGGCTCAGCGGGTTGAGCGCTCGCTTTGAGGCCACGAGGACCGAGGATCGAATCCCGGCTTCGGCCCAGGCAGGACCCACATGCTGAACTGGGGAGTTCCCACAGTTCGGTTCTCTAGCTGTCTCTGTCTCTGTCTCTCTCTCTATCTGTCAAAAGTAAAATAGAAATAAATATGTACTGAAGATAAAATAATTACTCTCTATAAATATAAAAAGATATAAAAAAAAATGTTTAAAAGATTAAGGTTTTCAGGTTTTTTGGGTAGATACCCAGTAGAGGGATGGCTGGATCATATGGTAATTCCATTCCTAATTTTTTGAGGAATCTCCATACAGCCTTCCATAGTGGCTGTACCAGTTTACATTCCCACCAGCAGTGTATGAGGGTTCCTTTTTGTCCACAGCCTCTCCAGTACTTGTTATCCCTTGTCTTGTTGATTATAGCCATTCTAACAGGTGTAAGATGGTATCTCATTGTGGTTTTTATTTGCATCTCCCTAATTGCTTGTGAAGTGGAGCATTTTTTCATATATTTGTTGGCCATATGTATGTCTTCATTAGGGAAGTGTCTGTTAAGGTCATCTGCCCATTTTTTAATTGGATTGCTTGTTTTTTTCTTGTTGAGTTGTACAAGTTCTTTGTATATTTTTGATATTAGCATTGTTTGCAAATATTTTCTCCCAGTTGGTTGGTTGCCTCTTTTCTTTGTTGATGGTTTCCTTTGCAGCACAGAAGCTTTTTAACTTGATAAGGTCCCATTCATTTATTTATGCTTTTACTTCCCTTGCCATTGAGGTCAGATTCATAAAGTCCTCCCTGAATCCCAGGTCTATAAATTTAGTGCCAATGTTTTCTTCTATGCGATTTATTGTTTCCTTTCTTATTTGGAGGTCTTTAATCCATTTTGAGTTAATTTTGGTATATGGTGAGAGATCGCAGTTCACCTTCAGCCTTTTGCATGTGGTTTTCCAATTTTCCCAGTACCATTTACTGAAGAGGCTTTAATTTACACCTCTTAAAAGTTTAGTTAACAAAAGTTGTATTATATTGACAAATAGTATCTCAACTTGCTTTAAAACACAGAAAAGTGGAGTCAACCATTGTATCTTGAAGTCTATTTACTTTTTTTGCTATTTTACTTAAGATTATATTTAATTTTGTTTCATGGAATTCAGTGTGAAAGTTTTGCATGAATCAAAGATAGCAAAATATCAAATACAAAATATGTACCAAGATGATAAATTATTTTTGTTTTTCTTTCCTTTTTCTTGTTACTAAAGGAATGCTTTAATTCTGAAATAGTATCATTTTGCTCTTACCACGCTTCTATTATTTTTTCAAACATCAATCAACAATCAGCTTGGGAAGAAGTAAAAATCTGGTCTGATTGTCCTTGTAAATCATGAAGAGAGCATGATATTAGAATAGCCATGAGCTAAACTGTTAGAACACTTACAAAAGCTATAGAAATTACTCAACACAGGAATTCACTCAACAATGAAATAACATTTAGAGGAAATAATAAATTTGACTTTATTAGTATTGGTGTTAAATTGTTCTGTTGGGCATCATGTCAAAACTGAGTCTTTTGTTTCTTAAAAGGAAAAAGGTAGGCAGAAAGTTGATTAAACAAAACAATAAGATATAAGATTTTATACAATAAGTATATTTTACTTACATCAATTGCTAAAGTATTAGTTTTTCCTCCGGTGTTCTAAGTCAATTTTTTATATGCATCATTGCATAATACCAAAGTTACCTACTGTCCTTCATTTAGAGTCTTGCTTCTAATCTTGTCTTTTGGGTAAATTGGTAAGTCTGTATACTTTACCTCATTCTCAAAATAACAGAGTTCATTTTTTTTTTTTTTGATTCAATGACTATTAGCTACTGTAGGTTTCTTAAGAGTATTATAGTGCTGAAAAGCTCTATGAGTTTTCCGATTACCGGTACCCTTTGGTAATATCTCTGCATTGTGAGAAATTTAATATTAAATATGAAGTTTACATCTAAGGTCAATTTTAATATATTTTCATTACTGAAGATTGATGAAGATATTTATCTTCTTAGTTTCCAAGTAGGAGATGGCATTGTGTGTTTTTTTGAATAGCTATTTCTTTATCTTTTTAAAACTAGAAAAATAAATATTAAAATGATAATGTTTTGATGTAGATAATTAAATTAATAAACATAGGTTTGATTTAAAAGTAGTGAAAATATTATATGTTAAGATTTTGAACTCAGTATAATTTCAATTTTTGAAAAACTACAACATATTTAAAAAATTTAAAGCAACGAATAAACTGTGACATTCTAAAATGTTCATATATATTTACACATAGAAAATAACATTTTTTTCTTCTGAATATAGTTTGCCTGAAGGTCACAGTATTAATGAGAGTAATACTGATGTTATTTATCATTTATTAAGAGACTACTCTCTTATCAGCACTGTACTAAGCTTTATTTAATACCTTTATTCAACAGAGCTTTATTGATTAATTTTTGTGGATTAGGCATTAAGTGATACAACTAAGACATCAAATATTAATAAGGAAAATATTTTGACTTCAAGATGGCAGCATAATGTGATAAGCATAGGAGACAGAAATTTTTTTTTGACTTTCACATTAACTTTTTTTTTTTTTTAATTTATGCTATCATTTAACAAGAGTCCGTTTTGCCAGGCATTGTGCTAAATTTTGATGATAACTTAAAGGTGAACAGTTACAAACCAAATACTTTCTGAAAAGGAATTTGTAGTATGGTATAAGAGAGAAATAATTGAAATTAATACATAGGTAAACTTAAAAGTGAACTGTTGTAAAAATTATATTGGGGGCTACATGGTACTATGAAAGGGCATGATACAGGTGTATGCTCTAATCAAAAAGGTTAGAAAAAGACGTTTGAGGTGAGAGCTGAAGGATGAACTAGTGTGTGTTGGGGGAGCTAGAAGCTGTATTTTGGCAGAAAGAACAGCATGTACAGGTATCAGTGCCTTGTGGCAGGGAGAGAAATAGATATATTTTAGGAAGAGAAAGGAAGCAAATATGACCATTTTGGTAGCTAAAAATTTATACCTTGTAGAATCTTCTTGCTCAAGTTGAGGATTTTGATATTTCTCCTAAAAATTAAGAGAATACTAATATGACTTAGTCAACTCATTATACTGAAGGTGGTGTTGAACTAATGTATTTTCAAGTACATAAAAAAATTATCTGGCTTCAGTAAAGAGTTTGAAAAGAAAAACAAAACAAAAAAAAAATGATGACCAGTGTGACTCAGGAAGACAATGTAGAAATTTATATTTATCAGTATTCATAATCAATTCAATGAGCTTATAGATTTCTCAAGGTTAATTCATTAAAAAACAAAAACAAAAAAGCCCTGCTATTTTAAAGACTTAGTAATTAAAATAAAATAATTTAAAGAACTAGGTAAGTCTAGTTAGGGGAGTTGAAGCCTATGTTATTGTTGGATAAAAAAGTAGAAAAAAACCCTTGAATGTTGAACTCTTTATACATGGTATGAGTTTTTATGACTCCAGTATTGATAATGAGACTTCTGCTTTGAGTTATCTTTATATTTTATAATGATTTTTCTTAGTACCCATGGGATTAAAAAAACACATCTATATAGCTAAGATCTTTAATCTTCATTGGCTTGCATTTGTTTCTTGTGAATTAGATTTCTGCTGGGAAGGCATTGTTGACTTTAGTATTCAATTTGAATCCCTAGCGATGATGATAGCAATAAAAACAAAATGATCGCTAACGTTTAGTTTGTGTACACAATGAAATAAACATAGTTCTAAGTACTATCTTAAAAAACAAAATTCTGAGGTAAAACTTTTTATTATTATTATTATCCGAACTTTGAATATGAGGAAATTTAAGCTTGGAAAAGAAACACATAAAATTATATAGGTAAAAATAAGAGGAAATCGAATGCAAGCCAGTATCTGTTAGACTCCAGAACGAATGTTCTAAAATTATACATCTCCTTATTAGAAAGCAGACGGAAAGTGGTTATTGTAAATAGTAAGTAACATTATTGCAAAGCCACTTTACAGCCAACTAGTTTATAGAGGTATAAAGTATAATAAACAAGGAAAACAAGACTTTAATGACTACTGTCAAAATTATAAGAAAATCAATATTCTAGATTAACACAAAGATTGATGTTTTCAACTCCCTATTTTAAATTGCCATAATATATTTAAAACAATGAAGATAAATTTAAAAATCAAATTTCCCTTTCTTCTTTTTTCATGAGACAAATCAGAATGTATAACTCCACTCTTTTCCCTATTTGTTCTTCTACCTAAAACTTTCTACAGAATATTTTGTTTTTCTGTAAATAAATGAAAGCATTTCTTCATCACTTAATTACAGTGTTGTTAAAAGCCTTTTTGGCATATAGGAAGAATTAATAAAAATGAAACTGAGTTTGTTCAAATAGGACAATGATGAGAGTAGAATATTTTAATCTCTTTCTCTAGAGTGAATTCAAAGCACCATGATGCTTCTCATAATCAGTTGGAAGGAGCTTATAATAAAAATTAAATACAATGTGGGGGTTTATAAAAAACATTGTGAGGAAAACATGACATGCTTATTTGTAAATACTAAAGACTACTAATTCTGCATTCAATGTTTTAATTTTTTAAAACAGCTTATTGGATGTAGTTTGATTTTAGTAAGGTTTAATTAGTTTTTTGTTTTGTTTGTTTGTTTGGTTTTCTTTTAATGCTGCTCTCTGTTTATGGTTAGTTCTAAAAGTTAGGTTCACAAAAAGAATAATAAGAAAGTCTTTTTAACTTTCCACAAATAAAAGTCTACTAAGATTAAAAAATAGCAGTCTCGTCCCTTTCTTCTTTAATGATGGATTTCAATCACTGGAAATATCCTAAGTGTTCTATTCGAAGCTTACTTTAAGTTTTGGAGCTCGTGTGTACAATAAGGGCATAGCTTATTTAATACTAGAAAATTATATGCACAATACCTAGAATTTCACTAATATTCTTGTTTATTCCCCAAGGAAGTCCATGATATGAAGACATGATGTCCTGTTTTTTCTATTCATACATTCTTAAAGCACTCTACATAGAAAAATATCGTGCTAAATTTGTTTTGTTCTTTGTGGCTCTATTCAGATTTAAGTTAAATCTAAGTCTGCAGAAGTTCCTCCGTGGTTAGACAATTCACTCTGCTTATTGAAAACCCAATAAAAGCTTTTCTATGAGATAAAGGCTTGATTTGGGGGGTAGTCATTACAGAAGGTTGCAAAACAACAGTGAAATGAACACTAACCTTGATTTGTTAATTGAGGTCATTGGTTAGCTTTAGAGAATACTGTATACACAATTAAGCAAGCGTTTCACACTGTTCTTCCTTGTTAACTGGTTCTGAGATATTTTGCTCGACAGAAAATTGATAGGCATGGTAAACACGCTCTACTTGCCTAATTAGCTCATGTAGTACAATTACTGGTGTTCAATATCTATCAACAAAGCGAAAGGTGCTTTAAATGTCATATAAACACTAGAAATCAAGCACAAAGGGATTTCACACAACTAACCATCTGAATGAAACCTGACTTGTTGTTAATATTGTCTTGTAGAAAACTTAACTTACAGAAGAAAAGACAGAAAGAATAAAAAATTTTGAATTTAAATTGCTATTTCTGAGAGAGACATTTAAGAGGGTGTATACTAGCTTTATGAAACCTCACATTAACTTGAAATACTAAAATAGTTATTCAAGTAAGTCAACTTAAATGACACCACCAGAAATTCTTCTGCTGTGCTATGTAGGTTACCAGTAGGCTTTAAGAACTAAAGATTTCATACTACAGAACACAAAAGTCCCTACAACTGCAAAGGTACTGATTCTTCAGACTAAATTTATATTTAGGTATGACTATTTAGAGTGCTATTTTCTTCTAACATGATTTTATATATATATATGTGTGTGTGTGTGTGTGTATATATGTATATATATATATATTCTTATTAAGCCTACCATTCACTTGTTTGGTTATTAAACTGGTATTTTTTTAAGTACCTAGTTTGTGCTAGGACAGTAGTAGCATATGCTTCAATGCTTTGTACACTAAGAATGTCCCAGTGTAATGGGCAGGCCAAAATAGATAGCCCTCATTGACTTTTCATTGTTCATCCCCACTGTCTTTCTTCCTAGGAAAACCTCTACTCATGTGTGCCTGACTCAGAAAAATCTGACTCTACTATTAACAAAAAGACACAGTCAAGGAAACAGCAGTACAAAGAAATAAGATCCATAAGATTAAACTGAACTTCAAGAGACCCACTTCACTTCCTAGACTTCATTTTTATATCAGGGTGTATTGCTTTTTTATAATTGTTAAATATATGGGGTGACAGTGGTTGGTAATAATTATATAGGTTCTAGGTGTACAGTTCTACATTACATTGCCTATGCATTGCATTATGCGCTCACCACCCAGAGTCAGTTCTCTTTCCATCACCATATATTTGGCACCACCTCCCTGCTCCCCCATAGCTCCCTACTCTCCCATCCACCTTCTCCTTTACCCTCAGGTAACCACTAAATGATTGACTGTTTTCATGAGTTTTTGTGTCTTTGTTACTTTCAGATTTATGTTTCACCTATAAGTGAGGTCATATGTTTCTTGATTCTTTCAGTTTGACTTATTTCATTTAATAAGATGGTTTGAAGGTCCATCCATGTTGTTATAAATGGCTGTATTTAATTTATTCTTATTGCTGAGTAGTATTTCATGCTTTTACTGTTAATCGGAGTCATAGTACTTTAGTTGGAAATCAGAAAAATCCTTCTATCAAAAAGACCAGTATAATGTTTTTCCAATAAGAATTGTCTTGTATCATTTCTTATTGTTTTCTCATCTTTCTGCCACAATTACTTATTTTTCTTGCTGCATCAAAAAAACAATAATTCCATTTTAACAAGTCCTGACAACCTGATTATTAGTATGTTACACTAAAAAATTTCTTATTTTTATTATATTAGTAATACATATCTATAGTTTATAAACTACATAGTACTGAAATGCTTGTATGAGTTTTGGGGGTAATAAATTTTATTTTTTCTTTGAATTATCTGAGATATTAATTGATTTTTTTTTCTGAGGACTTTCACTCTTAGTATTGTCTGGATGTGCTTCCTTTCCTCCCTTTTTCATTTAATTTAGTGTTTATTGATAGGGGAATTTATCAAAAATCTGGTGATTCTTGGCTATTTGTTAATTGTTAAGATTAAAACAGTAAAACAAAATTAAATGTCTTAAAAAAACAACAACAACCTTACTTGAAACCATAAAAATCCTGGAATAGAATATAGGCAGTAAAATCTCAGACATTACCCTTGATAATATTTTACTGCTATATCTCCTCAAGCAAGGTAAAGAAAAGAAAAAATATGTATAAATGGGACTACATTCAACTAAAAAGTTTTTTGCACAGCAAAGGAAACCATCAACAAAATAAAAAGACTCTCTACTGAATGGGCGCAGATATTCACCAATGATACATTTGATAAAGATTCAATATCCAAAATTTATTTAAAAAAACCAACTCACACAACTCACCACCAACACAAACAAACAAACAAACAAAAATGCAATTAACAAATGGGCAGAAGACCTGAACAGACATTTCTCCAAAGAGGACATACAGATGGCCAATAAACATATGTAAAAATGCTCAACATCACTAATCATCAGCGAAATACAAATAAAAACCACAATGACTTATCACCTCACACCTATCAGACTGACTGTCATCAATAAATCAACAAGCAAATGCTGGTGAGGATGTAGAGAAAAGGGAACATGTGTGAACTGTTGGTGGGATTGCATATTGGTATAGCCACTATAGAAAACAGTATGAATGTTCCTCAAAAATTAAAAATAAAACTATCTTATGACCCAGCAAATCCATTCCTGGGTATTTATTCAAATAAATCCAAAACACTATTTCAAAAATATATAGGCTCCCTGTGTTCACTGTCCATCAATAGATAACTGGATAAAGAAGAGAGATAAAGATTGTACATATACGCAGAGGAATACACTCTCATATAAAAAAAAATTGAAATCTTACCGTTTGCAGCAACAAGAATGGACCTGGATAAGTCTCACTGAGAAAGACAAATACCATATAATCTCACTTATATAAGGAATTTAAAGAACAAATAAGTGAATAAACAAAACAGACCTATAAATACAGAGAACAAACTGACGGTTACTAGACAGAGGGGTTTGGGGGCTGAGTGAGAAATGTGAAGTGATAAAGAAGTACAATAGGTAGTTCCAAAATAGTCACAAGGGTGTAATATGGGGAATATAGTCAATAATGCAAAAATGATGTATAGCAATAGATGGATACTAGACTTATCAAGGGATCAGTTAGTAAATTATATAAATGTATAACCGCTATGTTGTACACCTGAAACTAATTTAAAAATAATATTTAATATCAACTATAAGTTAAACAATATAGTTATGAGAATATAAAGTACACCACAGGTAATATAGTCAATAGTATTGTAGAACTATGTACAGCATCAGAAAGGTACAAGACTTATGGAGGTTATTACTTTGTGAGGTATATAAATGTCTGCTCACTACGTTGTTTTGTACACTTGAAACAAACAAACAAACAAAAAAACACACAGAAAAATAATGACATACTTTCATCAAGTAACTTCTAGTTTCTTTATTCCCCTCCTACATCCCAAATTTCTGTATCTTATTCTTTTTGTCTGGCCTCTCCTATTTCCCAATTCTAAATTTCATTCACTGCTAAAATATCCCATGCTCAGAGAATTCCCTGAGCAATATATTGAAATTGCTACTCTCCACCAGCCATTCACTAGCCCTTATATTATAGTCAGGACTTCATTCTTTATTTAAAATTATATCACTCAACTTTATTTGTTTATGGCCAGTTCCCTCATCTTTCTGTCTAAACTTCCTGAGAGCACAGACATGAGTCAAGTCCTGCTCGAATCTGCAGTGCCATATGATATGGTACCAGGCGCTAAATCTGTACTAAGTTTAATGTGCTTAGTTCTTGAGGGCAGGATCTTCTATTTAATTTTTTTTTTTTCTTTAAGGGAGCAGGGGATAAGAAGAAAGATTGTCTTAAAAGAGATTATAGAGAAGTCACCACAGTTTAAAATCTCTTAGGTTATATATTCAATGTGCTCATGACAGGCAGTGTTAACTGTTGCATCAAAAATCACAAGAAAATTCTCCTGGCAATTTTGTAAATTAATCTCAATGCATATATGTTTAGCTTTAGGACCTGGATGATTGGGAAACTGAAATAATTCCCCCTTAAAAAATAGTGATGTGTTCAGTGAATCTGTCATTCTGTCAGATAAAGGGCTAAGGAATTCTTCTTGGGTTTCTAGAGAATTATTTTAAAGCAAATCCTTTGGAAAAGTTTTCAGTTGGTTTAAAGCTACACTTGGTAAATGATGCTCAACAAGGCACATATTTTAAGTTCATCTAGATTATTCCACGTGTTAATAGACAAATCACTAAGAAAGAGGAAAGTGCACCCAGATATCATTTCTAAGAAATACTGGCAAGTTCACACTCCATGTATTTGGGGATTTTATTAATAAGGGATAAACATAAAAGAGGTTTATTATTGTTCTTTTTTCTGTTGAATTCAGATATTAAACTTCAGCTAAACACAGCAATTGTTTATTGACTGGCTTCTGTTTGAAAGATGCTGTTGGATTTGGTTATTGGGGAAACATAGAAAATTAATATGGGAATGCCTTCCTCAGAGGATGAACTCAATGTAAAGAAATGTTTGCAACACAAATAATATGATGGTATGTGCCAAGACCTATGGAATGGAGTGGAAAAGAAGGAACAATTTTTAATATTTCTGATTTGGAGGATGTGTGGCTAAGGGCATTCTAGGAAATTCAAAATAAACTCTGAATGCTTGCTGGGGCTTCAGGGACCACAGGGCATTATAATTCAGATCCTAACTACAGTAACTTTGAATTTTAATGACCTCAAAAAGTCTTGGGGTTGAGTTTACTGGGACCTACAAAGATTATAGAATAGAACAGTTTGAGTCAAGAGTACATATGTGTGTATGTGTGTATGGTAAGGAGAGACTGAGAGAACCAGTATAGTGATATTTATACAAACAAATTTGTTGTTATATTTTAAAATGGGCTTAAAACTTATAGAGTTTGTATTAAGCAAAGATATAATTTTGGCAACTATAATTCAGGCTGTGCAGCAGGAATTTAAGAAGTTGTTTCAATATTTGACTCATGTTTTAAAATGAGTGTTGAAAAATTTCTATAATATACTCATATGTGCTTTTAAATATAGAGATGAGATCCTCAGTAATCAACCCAAACTATTTGTGACATATAAGCTTATCCTCCTTGATTATATTTATATTTTCTATAAAAGGGAGGTTTACAGAATAAAACATTAAAAAATGCAAACCATCAGCAATTACTTTATATTTGAGATAAGGGAGGAGAAACGGGATTCATTCCATGACACTTTATATAGTATAGGAGTAAATTCTCCCAGAACGGTCTTCATTCCTCTGTCTCCTTTATCCTTGAAACATTAGATTTTACTGCTCTGTGGTTTATAAAGCATAGGTTTATTAGCTGAATATTATGCTCAGTTGTTACCACTAATTATTTGGATAGTAAATCTGAATAGTTATACTCAGTTTAAAAGAAGTTAAAAGTTGTTGTTGTTTTGTGGAATCTGACTTGTCAAGAAAAATAAAATAAAACAAACCTCTCACCTGCCTAAAGAAAACAAACATCTACACTGAAGATAATCTATATCGAAACAAAACAAAAACACTGAAATATTACTTTTGGTCTCAATACAATAGCTTAGATTAAAAAAAGAATTTTACAGTAAAGCAAGATAATTTCTTTTGTACTCACTAATATGATAATTTCATATGTGTCAGCTCCCCATTTCTTACAAAAATATTAGTATTCTATAACATTTGAGAAAAAATAATGCAGGCAATGAATGTGTCAGTAATTGAATTATATATTGTAATTTAAAAAATTATCTCCTTTATTTTTTGTAATTGGTAGGACAAGATTTTAAATTTAGCCATCAAGAACTTTAACTCTGAATGTATAACACATTTTTTTAGTATTGAAGAACTTAAATTCTGAACATATAACAAAAGAAAAAACCTATGGATGGATGTAAGTACATATCATTTTGAGAGCTGTCAGACTTCTGAAAAGATGGTTAATGATGCATGGAAAATAGAATGCTTTCTCATCCATGGACATTTGGTCTTGGAGTTGTAGACTGAGGTGTAAGACCAAAAAAGAAAAAAAAAAATCTGTGGAAACATACAGCTACAGGCTCCCTGCTGATCTGGTAACTTGCACTCTTGTAGAAAACAGGCTTCCTCCCTACCAGTAACGACAAATGAAACCCAAAAGGCAAAAAGCTTGTATGAAAAATAAAGACATGGCATTTGAAAGTGTTTCTACTTGTAGGAAGGAATGCTGTATATACAGAGTCCGTATATTTTTTGTGAACTACCATTGAATTCTGAAGTTTTATCAAACTTTCCAGAAGTTTTCAGAACCTATTATCTAAATACATTTCTTATTAATTGTCCAGAGCAAAATTCTGAAATGGATGAAGTAGAATTTTAGTATTCTGTTCCCTTTGCCACCTTTCTCCTATTGTATTCTGTTCTCTCTCCCCTTTTTCTCCTATTGATGCACTTACTGCTCACACTATCAGCTCAGTCCACATCGTAAAGTGCTACCAAAGTGTTTCCATGAAGTCAGCTTCTTTTTCCATAAGCTCAACTCCTCCATGCTTTATGCTCTCCAAAATAAATACAGTAAAGCTCTTGAGAGCGATGCAAGATATTCTGACAAGCATTCTAACCAGAATGTATTAAACAAACATGAATAAATATCACAATTTTCAAATGACTACGAAGGGACTACCCTCTGGAAATTACAGGTTAAACCACTGACCCTTAATATCAAATAAAAAACTCATATATGAGAGCTATCTGGAAGAAAATCCAGCCATTGTCAATATAAAGAGAGCAGTTACATGGCTGGTTACTTTCTGGACAGCCTTGTACTTTCTCATGTTAAGTAAATTTTATTTGCACAAAGATTATTCTTTGTAATTTTTTTTTTCCTGTCGTTTGAAGAAGCCTGTGTAAACTGGCTTAAGACAGTATTGTTTAGTAAATTTAAAGAAAAGATTTTCACTTCCTTAAAAAATATTGATTATACACTAAAAAGAGGAGAGGTGAATTATTGAACTATGAGTTAGCTATGAACACAGAGGTATTTTCATGTTTTTTTTTTGAGGAAGAGATTGTATTCAGAGCTGGCTAAGACAGGCCACAGGGATGCAGGTGAGTAGAAGCACTGAGTAGCATGGAAACACTAAGAAGACAATTATATTCTCTTGTCTTTGTATAGCTGGAATAAAGTGTTATTAATTTCCTCTGATTATGAAGCGATAAAAAGATAAACTAGATAATTTTGGAAGCAATAAATGAGTTTTGTGTCTCCTGGAGTTAAATCTATTTTGTTGAGTTTGAGGAAGCCAATCTCTGCAAATGTGTTTCCCAGTGAAGCAAAATGGTAAATTGAAGCACTGAAATTATTATTAGAAAATCAGTGGTTAGTTTCTAGCTCCGCTACTGTTAGATTATGTGATCTTCACTGTAGATAACTGTGCTGGACTTCTTTTTTTCCCAGCCATAAAAATAGTTATTCTGCTGCTGCTTATAGGTAATCTGACTGCTTCCCTCACTATGTTGTTCAAATGCTACATTAGGTGAAGTATGAGAATAGCACTACCCAAATACTGGGCACCTTATAATTCCTGTATTTGATAATAGCATATGTGATGAAGATCAAAAGTTAGGGTATGTTAGTGATTCATCTAAAAGGAGAAGACAAAAGAAAGTGTGGTGAACAGATTTTTAAGGTTTCCCTCCACGATCCTCACTTTTTAATATTCATAATTTTCTATAATCCACTCCGTGAAACATGAGAGGGGCCTGTGTTTTGCCTCTAATTAATGGAATATGACAAAGGTGTTAGGCTGTCACTTACTTTGAAAAGATGCTGTCTAGTTAATAAACTCACTGTAGAGTCTGTCTCTATTGCTGGCTTGAAAGCAACAAACTATTATGAACTTTCTAGCCTCAAGGATGTGAATTCTTCCAACAACTGAACTGCATGGAATTGGATCTTTCCACAGTTGAGCCTTCAGATAAGCACCAGTCCTGGACATCATCTTGCTTACCACAGTCTTACAGAAAATCCAATTTAGGGGAAACCGGGATGGCTCAGTGGGTTAAGCGCTCACTTTGTAGCGCCGGGGACCAGGGATCGAGTCCCAGCCCTGGCCTGTGCGGAACCATATGCTGAGCTGGGAGCTCCCCCAGTTCAGTTCTCTCTCTGTCTCTGTCTCTGTCTCTGTCTCTCTCTCTCTCTGTCAAAAATAAAAATAAATAAATAAAAATATATTAAAAAAAAAGAAAATCCAATTTAGCCATGCTCAGACTGCCTACCCAACAGAAACTGAGAGTAAATGGGTGTCATTTCAAAATATTGAGTTTATGGTAATTTGTTATACAGAATAGAAAATTAACATAGGAAACACTTCTCTACAATGACCTAGAGAACATCTCTTAGCAATTGTTTTAATTTGTTTTAGCTGTTAGTTGTGAACATTAATTCTAGAAGAGTGATACATGTCTACATTAGCTAGAGAAGATACCACAAAATCAATAAAAGTAACTAGGTGTAGGCTTTCAATTGGGAGGTAAATAGAATAAATTGATTAGAATTTTGAGGGTATGTTCTGTGGACTATAGACAGTATTGGGAAATGAAAATTAAACTAAGAGACTGAGAGTAGAAATTAGGGCCACTAGTTATATTTTATAAAATGGACAATCAAATGCAGTTTTAATGCCTAGTAAAATGTTATTTAATGCCTAGTAAATGTATTTTAACTGTTACAGAGAGAACTCTTTATCTACTGACTTAGTTTAGTGACAGAAAATTACAAGGAGCTATAAAAATTGAACCAATTATATGTATGTATGTATATATATATGTACATGTGTGTGTATGTGTATGTGTGTGTGTATATATATATATATATATATATATATATATATATCACAATTATCAAATTATCAAGCAATTACTAACATTATACACCATCACAACATATTAGGAGCTTAGAAGTACATATTAAAATATGATCTTAAATGTCACCTTTTCAGTGAAGCCTTTAGTAGCTGTCCAATATAATCCATTCTCTCACGAATATATCATCTTAATTTTTTATTTTTGTGTTATTCAAGCACTTTTCAATCATTACTTAAAATTTTATACTTTCTTTAAAAATTTTTTTTATTTACCCTTAATTTTCCATAATATGAAGTCTTCATGAACAAAGAAAACTTATCTGCTTTGCTCAAGTAAATGGATGAAAGAATGGATAACACAGAGATAAATGAAATATGTTATCTGCCCCAAATGAATTACAAATAGACAGGGACAGTGGTTTTAAAGATGGAGTGATTACAGCCAGTGGGATTAGTAGGGAAAACACTAAGATTTTCTGACTTCCTGGAAATATTGTCCAGATTTCTTCTCTATCCAAATCCCACATACTTAAAAATTTTCTCAATATATTCCACCTTCACACAAAAGTTTTATAAAGACTTTTCTACTCTTTTCCTAGCCTTTCCACTGAAACTAGTCTCTTTTATTATTTATTCTGAAAATATATAGAGGATACCCCCCTTTTTTTTGTCATAGGCACTATTTTAGGTGTTGGAGTCATATTGGTGAATATGAGGTTATAAGTATGCATAAAGTCAGGTGTTAATTGAACAACCACATAAACATGTAATCATAAACAGTGATGAATATTAAGAAAGGAAGATCTTAGGAGTTTACAACTTGTTAGGGAGACTTCAATTACTCTTAGATTGGGGTGTCAAGAAAGGCTTTCTTGAGGAAATTGGGCATTCGAGCCAAGATCTAATGGGTGAGTTGGAGGTAATTTAGCTGAAGCCTGGGAATAGAGTTTAGGTGGATAGCTTGGGAAATTGATCAACACATCTGGAGGTTGGGATGTGTGGGTGAACATGAAGAACTTAAAGAAAAATTGGGATGGGAAGGGGATGAATAGCAGAAATATATCAATCAGTTCTTTATCTTGTCCCTTTGTACTTAAGACATTTCTCCTTATACTGGTATTTGAAAGATATCCTTCACTGTTTTGTTCTAAAAGTTACAGATATAAAAACTAAAAATTAAACATTTGCATCATTACTCCTCTGAAACTGCATATAAGTCTGGTATGAAGAAGTAACTATTTTTTTCTTTTGGATATTTATTGATGAGTGTTATTTATTGATGAGTCCATCTTTATCCTTATTTGTAATGCAATCTCTGATATGTGTGTGTGTATTATATATATATTATAAAAATATACAATAAAAATATGAAGGGTTCTCCAGAAAAAATACAGCCATTGACAGTGTAATGAAAGCATTTACAAGGCTGAATAATTTCTGGACAGCTTATACATATATATTTTAGATAAGTTTCTAGAGTTTCTGTTTAATTCCATTATTTATTCTGTACATAACTAGTTCTAAAACTAGTTCTTATTTAACTTTAGATTGAATTTTGTTATTTTGTCAGGCAAATTTTCTCTATTATTCTTCTTCAAAATTGCCTTGACTGAGATAATCTCCACAAATAGATTTAAAAATAATTTGTCTTTAATACTTTTGTTACTTAGCGATTGTATTGTACATCTTCCTCAGGGCCTGGTGAGTCCAGAAATGAACTCATCCTCAGAACAACAGCTTAAATTGTCACAAAAAGCTCTATTTAAATGATAAATAAGCAATTTATGCTGCAGACAGAAAACATCTACTCTTTTAAAACATCTGGTGATTTTTAGCAAAATAATTTATATGCTGATTTACAAAGAAACCTCTATAATTATCAAAGAGTATGCATTTTAGAAGCTACATCTCTTATTAAAATTAAGAGAGAAATTTAAGAATTCAGCATTTTTACTTTTATGCATGGATAACTGTATCAGTGTTTCATTATACTGACAATCTTTTTGTGATTTTGATGAAACAACTTTGAATTTACAGATATTTGACATCCTTATAATATTGCAACTTCCCATATACAAAAACAATATATCTCTACATTTTTTCATTTACTTTATGTCTTTCAATTACATTTTGTATTACTCTCCATGAAAGGTCTTTATACATATGTTGCTAGTTTTATTCCTTGGTATGTCATAATTTTGTTGGCACTATATTATTTCTCACTGATGTGTAGGAATATGGTTGATATTTTTAGGTTGATTTTGCTCATGTAACTTGCTGAATACTTTTGTTAATTCTAGTTATGTGTATATACATGTGTATATTTCATTGATTAGCTTTTCTAGAATTTTTTAATTATAGTTATATTTTAATGTACTAGTCTATTTTATATCTATTTTTTTTATTTTCTCTTACATAATTTTCTTCTCTTTTTATTATTTACTTTCTTCTTTCTTTGAATATACTCAGTTCTTTTTCTAAATTCCAGATTTGTTTCATCTAGTACCCAAGCCTTTTCAGACTTTCTCTCTACTATTTTCAAGTTACATTTTTATCTTATGTTTGTTGTATCAGGGTGGCTTTAAAGCTCCTGTCGTTCTAGGTATCATGTCATCATACCAACATTCTAAGCAAGAAAAGAGACAGTCTGCAAAAGAAAGACATTTGTCTTATAATATTCACTTTGTGTTATTGGAAATAAAAACCTTTCCCAGATTTTATCTAGTTGATCTGTTCACATGTTCATCGACCAGAACTAGATACATGTCCACCTTTATAAATGGTAATAAGGTTATTTTGACTCGTTTAGAATGGTCACATTTATTCCTTGTGGCTTTCTGCCTTCCTGCTAATACAAATTGCAAAATAAATCAAAGAATAAGAAGAAGATAAGTGAATGACTTTGAGTTAGTTAAAAGTTTTGTGTCACTTAATCCTTTAATTTTGAAGCATGAAAATTTTCTCTAAGAATTGCTTTAGATAAATATTCCACAAAATTCAACATATGGAATAAGTATTCTCAGTTCTATATGTTTTATATTCATTTTGATATATTTTTTGATTTATTGTTCTAAAATGTTTAGGTATAATTTCCAAATAGTTAAGTTGGTTTTAAAATTTTGATTTATTATTTCCTTCTTACAATTCTTTGGCTTTATAAGTTGATACTTTGGTCTTAGGAGTTCAAGCAATTTTAATTGATTTATTTTCCCAGTGAAACTTTTCTCTTTTGGCCATTGAACTTCTCAATCCATTCTTCGTGTATCTAATATATTATCATATATTTACATATTATGAATTTATATATATTTATACACATAAATATATATTTTACACAGTTTTCTCTTTAGTTCATTTTATCAATGGATCCATAATTCTACCAGTTTTATTTAGTATTTAATTGAAGTAACTTTTCTCTTTCTTTTGCTTAGAATTGCCATGCTTCCTCATCTCTTTTCTATGTCTTTTATAAACACTACTTAAATTGATTTTTCATTCAATTTGATGATCTTGTGTCTTTTTTCAACTCTGAATTGACCCTTTTACACTTATTGTTGCTTTTGTTAATACTATTACTAACGTATTTGAATTTATTGCTTTAATTTCTTTGTATTGTTTAAAATACTTTTATTTCAAATTTCTTTTGATCTTCCAGTTTGTGGGTGATGATTTCAACTTTTATACATTTTGAATTCTCAGACTAAAGAACCATGTTTGGTCCTGAAAAAAATTTTTTTCACAGCATTCTTAACTGCAGAACACCAAAACCATTAAAAGGTATTCATAGTGGAACCAGAGACATAAATAAAAATTATCAAAAAAGCATACGAAAATAACAAATAATAAACATATTAGGAATCTATACTTTACTACAGATTGACAGTAAATACATTTTTAGATAAACAAAAACAGAGTTTAATAGTAACAAATAAACCGAAATAGGGTATCCTGCATGGGAGGCAAGAACCTTCATCACCATCCTGGCAGTTACCAGTTGCAATGCAGTTCAGCATATACGTTTGCATGACCTGGGGCTGTATTTGATCCTTAGAACTGTGGTTGCAATGCAAGTGCTCAACCTGCTGAATACCCCAACATCCCACAAAGGTTCATATATTTAAAGTGCTTTACGAGGACTATTACTCGGATCTTTTTTAATGAGAGTATCTTCAAAGGCAATTTGTATGAGTATTCATGAGATGTTAAAATCTGAAGCGAAAGCTGGTTCCTATGGTGATTTGAAATTTAGGTATGTAATACACAGAAAAGTGTTGATCTGGCAATTACAGATTAAAAAAAGAAGCATTTATACTGTATTGAAGTTAGTAAACATGTTTATATGTATACATCTATTATCTATTTATCTATTATTTGGATAGATTGTTTTTATTTTTATGTTTTAATGATTTATTTTATTGTTTTTGACAGAGAGAGAGACAGAGAGAAGGGGGAGGGGCCAGAGCAGTCTCCATAATTATATGTCATCAATTTTTGACATGGTTTTGTTCCACACAGGTATGTGGGAGCCGAGCAAGTTGGGAACTGGGGGCCTCCCATGTGGGAGGCATACCCCTCAAGTCAGGGGCCAACTGGGGTGTGAGAACCAAACTTGGGGCCTTCTGCATGGGAAGCACACCTCAGTTCAGCATATAGATGTACACTGGCTCAGACCAGGATTCCATCCTCAGTCCCTGGGGCTGCAAATCAAATGCTTAACCCACTGAGCCATCCTGACTTCCCTGGATAGATTGTTTTTATAAAGGACAGCATCTATATAAGAGAATTTAAACCACTTGAATCTCTCGTTATTAATATAACTTTTATTAAACTGAGAGTTTTGTTTTTAATTGAGAACAAGCTTCTGCTTGATTGATGCAAGAATTTATTACTTAAGTTTTAAGATTGTATTTGTGTTTAGCTTAGTTTATTGTGGGTATGAGTTACTCTAAATTATGCTAATAGAGAATATGTTCTATTGTTCTATTCATATATTCATAGGTAGTCTGAATATAAAATTCTTTGCCTTTCACAATGCACTCATATAAATTCTAATCAATAAATGAAAAAATACGTTTAAGCTGTTAATAATGCTACCTTCTATTTGTCTGCATATGTAATTTCACCGGTTCTCTGGCATTAGTAATCTCATGCATTACCCAGAAGTTTTTGTATCACAAGAGAATTTCTATATAGGGAATAAATATAAAATAAAATTATGTTTTTACAGTATTTTCCATACTTGAAATTGAAATGTACTGAGAGTAGGGATGATGTCTCATTATTCTTTGATTCCCCAAACAGTAGTCATTTGCATCTATTAGATAGTCAATAAATGTCTGTGGGCTGCTAGTTACTGACTGTATGTAGAGGAACATTATTTCAAACAACACAACTAGCTTGTGAGGAAGAATTCTGCTGGGGCCAATTCCGATTTCATGAATTTCTTGGCTGTCCATCACTTGGAACCACACAGAAACTTCCCATTCCACTCAACATTACATTTCAGTTGCAGACCATAACCTGCACAACCTGTCTCTCTCCTATTTGGTACCAGTTCTTATCCTTGCTATCTCCAGTTTTCCAGTCACAAGGGCCTTTGTTCTGTTCCTGAACTCCACATTTCTTACCCTTCAGAGAGCTATTTTCCATTCCGTAGACTGTACCATAGGTGTTCACTTCTTGTCGCCCAGATCTCTTCTTAAATATATCCTAACAAGGAAGGACTTCTTGGCTACTCAAATCTCACAACTTTTGATTACATTATTTTACTGTGTGATGGTTAATTTATGTGTTAGCTTGGCTGAGCCTTAGGGTGACTAGATATTTGTTTAAACATTATTCTGGACATTTCTGTGAGGGTGTTTTTGAATGACATTAACATTTAAGTTAGTGGACTTTGGATAAAGTAGATTATCTTCCATAATGTGAATGGGACCAGTTCAATCAGTTGAAGTCCTGACTAAAGCAAATGTTTGATCTTTCCCCACCCCAGCAAGAGGAATTCTCCGGGGGTTGGCTTTGAGCCTTAAACTGAAATAACATTTCTTGCTGTTTCGCCAGTCTGGTGGTCTGGAGTTGCAGCATTTTCTCCTCTTGGGTCTTCAAGCTGCCAATTCACCCTAAATATTTATAACTTGCCAGCCTCCACTATTAAGGGAGCCAGTTTCTTGTAATAAATCACTTTATCTATTATAAATCCATATCTATATCATCTATCTATCATCTATCTATCTATCTATCTATCTATCTATCTATCTATCTATCTATCATCATCTATCTATCCATCCATTATCTATCATTCTATCTATCTATCTACCATCTGCCTATCTATCATCTATTCTATTACCTATATATTTTATTATTTTGTTTCTCTGGATTGTTTCTGATTAATGCAGTCTGTTTGTTTATTATCTTTTTCTTCCACAGTGTAAGTATGTTCCATGAGAACAGTGGTTTTACTTTCATTGTACATGATTATAGCCCCAGGATAAATGGTCCTTATCCTGAACATACTTAGTAATAAATTATTACTAAATTATATAGTTAATGATTTTATGCATAGTTACCAATTGTAAGAATATGTTAAGAAAAAATAATAGTAAGGTCCTTTAGATTATTGTATATTCTCTGGTATGAGCTATTAAACCAATCATATATAAACATATAAATATAATATAAGTATAGAGCTATCTATTAAATAGATATGCTTATTTTGAATTAATTGTGTATTTTAATTACCATATTACATTATTAATACTAGTCAAAACAGCTATTGCTTATTGCATGACTGGCAGCATATTGATGTGAAATGGGTTATTATTATCTAATATTAGATTTATGAGGTTGTTTTGGAAAGTTTCCAGCCATATAATATGAAAAATAGAGGTATTTATGGTTGGATTTTTTCTAGATATTCTTTGTATTTAATAATACAAAACTAGTAATTACTGGGCATTATCATTCTCCTTTACTTCTCTTAACTTCAATTTTCTCATATGTAAAATGGGGACAGTAATAGTGTCTTACATAGTTACTATAAAAATTAAATGAATTAGAACAGTGCCTGCCACATTGTATTAACTATTATTATTGTTTTAGTTACTATAATTGGCATTAGTCCTCAAGTTTTTTACCAAATGCACATTATCTTAAGGTCAATATAAGATTTCATTAAGTATATTAGTGGAATCAATGTTACTAATATGAAAATTATGTTTTACTTACCATATTTTTTCCATGTATGAGATGATACAGTACTTTTGGGGAAGCTGGGATGGCTCAGTTGGTTAAGCACTCACTTTGCAGCCCTGGGGACCAAGAATAGAATCCTGGCCCCGGCCTGTGTGGACCCATATGCTGAACTGGGGAGTGCCCCCAGTTTGGTTCTCACTGGAGTGAGACCCTGGCCCAGTTCCTGCCCAGTGCAGCCCCTTGCCCACCTGTGGAATGAACTATGTGGAAAAAACAATGATGTGCAACTATGGAGACTGTTCTGGGCTCTCCTCCTTCTCTCTGTCTCTGTCTCTGTATCTCTCTCTCTGTCAAAAACAATAAAAAAAAAAGAAAGAAAAAAAAAGGTGATACTTTTATATAGAATTGTTAGACAAAAAATTGAGAATTATCTTATACATAGGAGTAATCCCTGTATTGATTTCTTAATGTTGGGATAGAAAAATAAGGGTCATCTTTTATTAATACATGGAGGCATCTGAATACATGAGGGCGTCTTATACATGGGGGGTAACATAAAGGAATTTTTCCTTAATATATATTTTATTTATTTATTTATTTTGACAGAGGAGAGAGAGAGGGAGAGAGATACAGAGACAGAGAGAGAACTGAACTGGGGGAGCTCCCAGTTCAGCATATGGGTCCGCACGGGCCGGGGCCGGGATTCGATCCTCGGTCCCTGGGGCTGCAAAGTGAGTGCCTAACCCACTGAGCCATCCCGGCTTCCCCGAATTTTTCCTTTTTGATATTATCATATATCATATTCCTGTAAGCTATGCTAAGTAATTGCTTTTACTTCTTCCTCTTCACACTTTTCAAATATTTGTAAATTATTTTTCTTGCTAAGTTAACTAAATTTAGTCCCTGTGATTTTTTCACTTAAGATATTGTGGTGACTTCTTTAATTATTTAATTTTCTCTGCTCTGGATTCTCTCCAAATTTTATAAATTATTTGAAAAAGTTAC
Organism: Craseonycteris thonglongyai; assembly: GCA_004027555.1. Classification (NCBI taxonomy): domain Eukaryota; kingdom Metazoa; phylum Chordata; class Mammalia; order Chiroptera; family Craseonycteridae; genus Craseonycteris; species Craseonycteris thonglongyai. Next base: position 22,408 of record PVKE010014866.1, read on the forward strand.
ACTAAAACTAGATATTATGAGAATTTAAAAAATATAATCTCAACCAAAGTAATTTCAAACGAATACTTTTGAATATCCAATGAAAATATAATTATTATATCCTATCCTTAAGTGTATGATGTGTTTTGGTCACATTGGATACTATTTATTTCTCTAAATATGTCAGGTTCTGAACTAGCTTATACAGACAAATGCATACATATACAGGTATACATCTACATTTACTCATCCACATACACACACCTGCATATGGATTATTTTTGTGATTGGCTTGGAGAAGTGTTATGGTAAATAATTTATTTTGAGTTTTTAGTAGAAAGTCATGATTATCATCAGTTTTCAAATATGACTACTGAAGGGTCAAATCATGAGCCTTGACAAAAGACTCATGTACAACTTTCTTTTGCTTTAAGCTAGCAAATTTATTGCTACATAGTCTGCAGAGAAATTAAAAGGGACTTCATGTTTGCATCAGTTTTAGACTCTGTTATTTATGTTTTCATGCCCCTTGACTTATAACTCAGCTCTCAAAGACATTTTCTTGGGGGACTTCATAAACATAACAAAGATGATAGAATAATGAATTTGGTATAAACACATAAACAAACAAAATTACTATGGCTCCTTTCTGGTTATATCATTGAATAAACTCCTGGGGAATGCTTTTTAGTTGGGTCACCATCATTGAAGCAAACTCATATCTATCTATTGGCTACCACTGGACCACCACATAGGGTTGAAGAAATGACTGTCTAGGCAGAATATAAACTACTGTTGACATAGAGTATTGCATTAGTTTCTGGTATACAATGTGGTGAGTGAACATTTATATACCTTAGAAAGCAGTCATCTTAATCAGAATTTAAAGCACATTAAACAAAGTACAATTTCTGTGACACAGACTTCAGATCATAATATATGCTGTCCACATAGTATGGATAAATAAATAAAGAAATTGGTCTTTTTATTTGTAAAATTAATGTAAGAAAGAGCAGTTTTATAGTGTCGATGTGAGAATTAAATAAGACAATTGAGATATGTTCAAGCATAAACTTGGTAACATAGCCATTGCTGTAATAATATTACTATATTTCATACATTTTCTTCATGCCAAATACGTACATATTGGTATAGAAAGGTGGGTTTTGAAGTAGTATTTTTACCTTTAAATGATCTGACATTTCCGCAGTTTCTCATTTTGAATATATATATATATATATATTATATATATATATATATATTATAATATATATATATATAATCAGTTTTGTTTCAGCAGTTTTAATCAGTCATTTCTATTTATAAAGATTTCTCCACTTCCCCTACTCTTTTGATATCAGTCTAATACTCTCAGAATTTGTCAAAATAATTAGAAATGTTTAATGAGTCTACAAGACAATTAACCCAATTCAATTTGATAACTGCACGGAGTTCAGTTGATATATCTACTTCTAATTCTTCTGAGTACTCTTTTATCTTTGTGCTAAGCTTTTGAACTTTGAAAAAATTTTTCACTGCCCAGTGGCATTAAATCTCAAAGTTTCAATTTAAACATGTGAAGTTTGTGTTTAATCATTATTATTTTTAGTTTTAGTATTTTGAAACAATATCTTTTACTTTATTTCTTTTAAGTTGAAGATTAGCTGCATGAAGAGATAAAGTTACTATTTTAAATAATTCATTTTCTTGATGTGTTTTCTATAAATCAGTATTTTCTTTTTTTCATTAGTACATATAATAAAATATGCTTGATTTTTCTCTTTAGTTTTTAGTATGCATTTTGTGCCTTTAGCACATTGCTCACTCAGCAAATACTAGATTTGAATTGCTCCTTTCACTGTTATCCTAAATGGATTATCTAATTACTTAATTTTCAAACTTTTTGAATTAGTCTTTATCTTGAAATAGTCAAACACTCTTTTGAAGATATGCTGTTGGCAAAAACAATCAAATATACAAGAAAAAAATGTCTGCATTTCACCGAGGAAATTTTCTACCTTGAACAACCTTATTTCCTATTCAACTGGTTGAGCAATTTAAGTTGGCACCCAAATATAGTTGTCCTTGTAAACTGAGAAATACAGACCTTAATATGTTACTGATTATTAGGAATTAGAGTAACCACACTTTTTTCCCAAAACCTGGTGTAAAGCACCAGATTCTTAGTTAGAAAAACCCTTTGATGCTATCTACAGTAGTTGATTTCTTCTGTTTCTTGCAACTAATTGTAAAGATTAAGAAAAAAAGAAATCTTTTACACACAGCAAATTAATTTCATTGGAAAAATGAAACTGGTGGAAAATGCTTAGAGTTTATAGTGTAATGAAATTAAATGTTATCAAATACATTATCTTTGTATCCATTTACTTCTTTGCTTTGTGTCAAATAATAATCAAATAATTTGTGCTTTTCTGTCACCACTAGGCTTTCAATAGCTCTTTGTTTTTCCTGCGGTCTCTACCAGATTCTGCTTAGGTATTAAGTCTGGGGATCGTTCTGCAAGATGTGGATGTTTATTTCTTGGGGTAAATACACACTTAAGTGTATAATATTCTTTAGCTCCTAGTTATATTTGAGAATAATTTTATTTGTTCTCTGATTTTCAATCTGTGTGATTTTGGAAGAATGTGGAAAGCGATTTAGAATTAGGCAGGTGCCATTATTCTTCAGAAGTCCTGAAACCCTGTATGGATTTTAATCATGAGTCTTTTTTTTTTTTTAAGATTTATTTTATTGTTTTTGACAGAGACAAAGTGACAGAGACAGAGAGAAATAGAGAGAAGGGGAGGGCCCAGAGCAGTCTCCATAGTTGTACGTCATCAGTTTTCCACATGGTTTCATTCCACACAGGTGGGTGGGGGCTGGACCGGATGGAAACTGAGCTGGGGGCCTCCCAAATGGGAGGCCTGCCTCCTTGAGCTAGGGGCTGAACCAGAGGGCAAGAACTGAAGTGGGAGGCTCCTGCATGGGAAGAACACCCCAGTTCAGCATATGGGCCTGCACAGGCTGGGGCCGGGATTCAATCCTCTGTCTTCAGGGTTGCAAAGTGAGCACTTAGCTGACTGAGCCATCCTGGCTTACCTAACATGAATCTTAATAGCCATATGCCTCAGTGAGAGAATTTACTCTCTCCTGTGTATTTTGCACCTCATGGCTGTGTTTGTGTTAGTGTGAAGGCTGCCGATCTCTAAACTAAGCATTATTTTTGTAGTGTCAATATTCTTTCACTTACGGTTTTACTGGGAAAGATATTTTAAACCTCTTTATTGGAACACAAAACACAACTAGCTATCTGCACAATGTCAATTCACATTTATACACACATTCAGACAATGTATTAGAAGTTTCCTTTCCCAAGACTGAATAAAAAGAAAGCCCCCTCCTTTTTGGATGACTCTGCTCTGAGCCAGAGTATTTAGACTTTGCATGTGAAACTGGAGGGGATTTCAGACTATTTTTACCCCTTTAGCCTTTAGTAGGTCACATCTTTAAAAACCTTGTATATCAGCTCTCTGTCTTTGCTCTTCATGGAACCACAGAGACCTGAATCAACTTTTAAAATACAAATACCAATTTTTGTTTATTTAATAATAAATGTATTACTTTCATAGGCAGTTGACAAGGTAAAACAGGATAAGTAAAACTTAAAGTTAGAAATTATAATCGTAAAACTGAGCTTATTATTAATGGCAAGAATGGGCAAAACTAGGTTAGATATCAGAATAAAGGCCTCTGAGATTTTCTTCTAGTGGATGGGATAAGATAGAAACACATATCTGAGAGGTGTTTCTTTAACTGGATCTTTCTATAAGCTTTGGATTGATGCAAAACATGACCATAGAAGTTAAATTTCTATTGCCTCTAAGTGCTTCTAAGAGTAGAACAGAAGAGAGTAGGCTCCTTCAATCACTAAATGGCAGACAGATTTTATATTGAGTGACTATTTAAACAATGATTTTCAAAACTGGTAGAAGAAAATGCTCTGGAAAAAGGTGGCTAGCAGCTGAATCACTGTGAAAGCATTATTTCAGCAAGTGACACTAATTATAAAATAATGGCCATATACTTTGTAATCAGACTTATGCTGACAGATGAATGTTTTATTATTTTTTAAATTTACCATCTTATAGATTCAGTCAACCTACCAGAACTCCTTGAATTTTTCTGGAAAAGAGACTGGGTTATGTTAGCAGGTCTCTGCTTGATGCATGTCAAACTGTGAAATCATCTTAATTTAAACTTTTACTACGGCAGTATCAACAAACCTTGCTTAACCTTAAAACTTGTCAGGATTTCATCCAAATCTTGATCTCCAGGAGTTCCTAACTAAGCTGTAAAATATAACTTCTCTTGACACTTGGAATGTCACATTTCTTGGGTAAAAGTTGTGAGGGTTTTTTTTCTTTTTTTCTTTTTTTCTCCAACGTCTTTTAATTTTTATTTTTCTCAGATATTTAAAGAGTTCAACTTTGCTAACTATAGCCAAGTACTAAGAAAATATTTTTATTATTAAAGGTAATGATTAGGAGTTGAAATGCTGTGTTTGGCAAGGTTTATATTGCTATTGTTACATCTCATTTTTTTCTTTTTGAACACAAATAAAGCGTCTTTTTTAAAGCATGCTTATTTGTCAGGTTTGACGGGAGACAAGGTATTCTCTGGAGAATTCTGGAGACATTTATATGAAAGCAAGGCCTATGGAGCGGAGTCTAAAAGAGTGGGACCAAGTTTTGTGTGTGTATATATGTGCGTATGTGAGTCTTTAGAGGAAATTATTATTTTCCTATTTACTATAACTCATGAAATTTTGATAAGTATTTTCCCTTATGTTTCTAAAGAATTCTTTCAGTGTCACTTTGCCAAAGATTGTGTTTTCAACTTGTCTTTCCTGTGCCCTTGCAAATTACTTTTCTGTGAAAATGGAACAAACAAAAGAGCCATCAAGGCAGTTGACAAATGTATGTAAAGTGCCCTTTATTCAGAATGATTTCAGAAGGTCTTTGACTCATGTGTGTAGTGTAATGGAAAGAACATTGCGCTTTCAATGGGGCAGAAATAGATTCCAAGCCTGATACAGTCATGTTCTAAAATATAGGACAGAATTTTCATGCTTCTTTGTCTTGTGCATTTTTAATTTCTCTATTTAAAGGAATCTTTATTATTATATTAACAATGATAAATTGTTAATATAATTGTTCTCATATCTTTTGAACACTTATGTTGTAGGCATTACGCTAATCACTTTAGTGACATTTTCTCATATAATACCTATATAATTGAATCTAGTACATAATATTTTTCCCATATTCTGATGGAGTTACTGAGTCTTCAATAGACTCAGCAAGTATGTAAGCTGACTTACTACTAACCTCTGACCTAAGAGTTTAAATTCTTAAGAATTGATGTCAGTGGCAACATGAATAGCATAATATCATGATATGAAATATTAATAATGTAAGCCTCCATTCCTCATTTGAAAAATCAAAACTTTCAGGCTTGTGTTTTAGATTTAAGAAAGCAACATATGTAAAATATCTGGCATGATGTCTTACACATAGCAGTCTTTGATAAATGTTAGTTGCTTTCCCTCATTTAATTAATGGAACATAGCAAATCCTCTATTTCCCTCTACTACTACATTTTGTTTGAGAAAATTACTATATAATTTAAAAATTGCTTTTATACACATCTTAATTTGTTTCTTATTAAAAACTTATATTTACACCACTTAACTAGTGAGAACACAGGCTCAAAAATTAATAGTTATGACTGACACTAGACTCATAAGATTTTTAGTTTGTTCTTTTCCATTCTTCTTGAAGCTCAATGCCATTAGTAAAGTGGTTTCAGAAAAACTTATGACCGATCCCATAAATAGTTTGAAGTAGGAAGCACAAATACTTTAAAAACCATATAAATCAACTTTAATCAATGTAAACCCACAACATCTCTAGTTCTTAGCAAAGATGACAAATGTAGATGCTTGTTTGTATTTCATATGGAAATAATAATGGAGCTAAGACTTCCTATTTGCTATCCCGAGGTTGATTGGAAATGACATGGAGGAGCACAGAAAGTGTTGCAGAGAGAATTAGTCAGATATGAAAATGAATACATCTTTGCCTTTTCCTAAGTGGAAATGTGTTAAATATTTCATCATTGTGCATTATGTGAGCTATAGATTATTCAGATAGCTTTAGCAGAATGGGGAAGTTTCTATCTATCTATCTATCTCTAACTTACTGACATTTTGCTGTTTTATTATGAATAGAGGTTGAATTTGTAAAAAAAAAAAAAAATGTTTTGTTGCCTGCCGACATGATCATAAATTTTTGTTTTCTCCTTTATTCAGCTAATTTGATAATTAGTAAGGTAGTTCTAAACACCAAATTTTAGTGGGGGAGGGAGGATTTTCTCATACCAAGAAGGAAATCTTATGATACCAGGTCTGAGCATTCAACTCAGTTCTGAGACTATTTACCTGAAGATAGCATAAGATTCCACAGCTTAGAGTCTAAGTTTTACAAGGCTGTCCTGCCCCCAACCTCCTTCATTAGCCACTCATGGGTCCAGGTTATCACCTGGGATTCTGACCAACTGGCTATAAATGGGGGTTCCACGATCCCTTTCTTGGGTTTGATTAAATTGCTACACTCACTCATAGAGCTCAGGAAACATTTTACTTAGATTATTGGTTTATTATAAAAGGATATAACTCAGGAACAACCAGGTGGGAGAGATGAATAGTACAAGGAACAGGGCATGAAGCTTCCTTGCACTCTCTGTGCCTGCCACTCCCCTTAAATTTCCATATTTTCACCAGCCCAGAAACTCTTAGAATAAGGTGACCAGACGTCCCGCTTTTGGCGGGACAGTCCCGATTTTTAAACAATTTGTCCCGCGTCCTGCGGCGTTTTATAAAAGTCTCGATTTTTGGAAAGAATGCACGACAAGCTAGGGAATGGCGGGAGATAGACCAAATTTTTAATCAAGAACCTCCTCCCCCCAGGTCAATGATGTCCTGCTTTACAAATGTTAAAATCTGGTCACCTTATCTTAGAACCCTAGCTTTTGGAGTTTTTATTAAGGCTTCATTGCATAGACATGACTGATTAAAACATTGGCAATTGACATTTGATCCAAGCCCTAGTCCTTGTTCTTCCCTAGATGTCAGGGAAGTGGGACTAAAAGTTCCAACCATCTAGTCACAATTTCATCTCCTCTGGCAACCACCCCCAGTCCTGAGGTACTTTCCAAATGTCTCTTCGTTAACACAATAAAAGATACCCTTTTATTCTCATAACTTAGGAATGTCCAAGGGTTTTAGGAGCTATTGTCTTTTATACTAGGCCTGAAAACACCATGTCGTGAATGTTCTTATCTGTCTTATTGGTTTCTACAACATGGTGCTTGGCACTCAGTAAATATTGGTGAATTGATTTAAGGAAGAAGAAATAAGAACTGGCAATATTAAAAGATAATTTAAATACTGAGCTTAAGTATTGAAATATGATTGGATTCACTTGCAGATTATGGAAGTCAAGAAACAAAATTATTTATATGTAGAGGGGAAAGTGTGTCATCTTTGTTAACTAGTAAGTAATAGGCAGGCAGAGATACATTTTAAAGACTTACATATGTAAAATAACATAAAGGAGTATGTTTCAATACTCTCAATCAGCATTATGTTTAAATTTTTTAAATATTGATTTTAACATTTGAATGAACTTCTTAATATATTCATGCAGATAAATTACTTTAGTGAATTTGATTATTTTTCTTTTCTCTATTTTGCAAAAAAACATGGTGCCAACTTTGTCTATGAATTCCCTGACATTTCAGTCTACAATTTTTTTATGATAAAATTAAAATTTGCAATGTGACACCAGCTAGAGAATCTATGAAAATGTGTAGCATTACAGGCAAGGCTAGCTTTCTTTAGGCTTAATAAGATACTATTGTTGTTTCAGGACCTGATAGAGTATCATAAATACAATAGTAAATCATTTAACCTGCTAATGCTTAAAATATGTTACTTTGTCTTGTTAGGACAAATAGTTTTCAAACAATCTCCATGTAATGTAATCACCTCTAATAAATGGGACATTTCTTTCTGGACTTAAGCTTTAATTTCAACTGCTTTACAAAAAGAAAAATTTAGTCTTTGCTTTTCCAGGTTGTGAAAGATCCAGGAAGTTTGTCTTTCACTGATTTCTTCACTAAGGGCTTACCGGTATATGATTTTTTACTTATGGGAACCTTCAAAGAATATAATATCAGCTAAGGTTTCGAGCCAAATTTTATGGTTTCCATGATCTTTAACTCTTGTCACAGTAGCTTAAAATGTTGAAAAAAACACGGTGAGACGAAGCAGAGGAGACAGATGACACATGGGAAGAAAAGAGCATAGGAACAGAGTGACTGCAAGAAAGTAAATGACTCTGAAAAACATCCTGAGAAATTGATGTGGTGCCACATGAACTTTGACTGTAACTCTTAATGTGAGAAGGAAAGAGCAATCATTGGCCTTACTGTATCAACTTGAACCTACATACAGCATATGTTCTGAGTTTGTATTTCTACATTAACAACTATATTTTCCAAGACACAATTTCAATAATTTTTCTTTTACTACAATTACAATAAAAACAGTAACAAAAATGATGTCTGGATCTAATGAGTTTTCAGTATATTTTTGTGATTGGAAAAGAGCCATCGATTAGTTGCTAAAAGTTTCCTATCTTTAAAAGTGAACTTGTTTGCAAGAGAATTTCTCTTTTTGAGAAATCTTTAGGCTGGGCTGAAGTTCCTCATGTATTTGAGGAAACATATTATGAAGTGGCTCCAGAGTAAGGTGCTAAATTTTTCACTATTAATGTAAACCAGGTACATTATTCACTAGGACTGCCTCTGTTTTGGCATAATTAGATAATTACTTCCCCCGTGTGCTGTTGTATTTTGTGTACATGTGTGAGCATGTGTTTATCTTTATATTTCAAGCAATACTCTGGTTTCTCTTCAAATCGCATAAATCTTTCACCTTTTTTTTTCAAGCAAATGTTTTCTACAGTAAATTAGGAGCAGAAACTATGTGGAGAGTCTAAAGGGCAGATCTGTCCCTCATGATGATATAGTCGTCTAATGAGAAGCAGGGCAGATGGTGCCAAAGTTGATTCGAAAAGAAACTCAGGATATAAATAAGCCAGGTTTGGGTGGTGAACTGTTGATTTTTATCACAGCCTTGCCTAGGCTGTGAAGGTCCATCTTACATTTGTAAAAAAACTCTATTCAGAACAGGAAGAGCCTACACCAGACACTAGTGTAACACAATGTTTTCCAAACTTCTGGGGCAGCAGCATTGTATTGTGAGAACAACTGACTAGGTCAACAAGAGGTCACTAGGATTGAATCGTAGACGATGTCAGAATTCCTCATGAGTTCCCAAAAATTTGCTGGAGAAGAGAATTGAATTTAAATATTTGGTTTTGAATTTGATGTAGTCTCTGACTATTATTATTTATAGTAGTTACTAAAGAGGACTATATGTATTCAGAAATAATTAGAGATATGTTTCTATCTGTCTCTTTCTCTGTGTCTTTCTTTTGAGCAAAGTTTATTGGCAGCATTTCAGGATAAAATTGAATTTCAAGGCCAAATTGTTCAACCAATTCTCTGATGTTTGATCGAATCCCTTCTTTAATGGCTTGATCTAGTAGTTATCAACCTCTATGTGGTCAGGGATCTCATTACCTGTTAAGAAAATATATTCAATTCACTGATGACATTGAATATTATACATTGACACCAGATTTGTCTTCTTGAGCCTCTATCTATTTGTCCCACCATCCAGGGCTTTACAGAGAAGACACATTGTTTGATGTTATTTGAAATGACCTATTGTGACCCACATCTCTTTAATAAGCTCTATATATTTTGAATTTCCAAAACTATTTCTCATGGCACAGGGTACTCTCTTCACTCCTAATTTTATATCACACTTTTGCCTGCTTATTAAATTCCTGTTTTTGAATGCTGGATCTAGCAGGACAAAATAAAAGCCATTCACAAATAAAACCATGGTCATTTTGTCATGGCTTTTGAAGTCATATTGTTATTAAAATAATGCAATATAATAATGACATATTTAGAAACATTGGTGATGAATAAATTAAAAGACTCTGACTGTTTTCTTGTGCATCTGCCAAAGTTGAATTACTATGTGCTAAGAGCTATGTTAACTGCTTTATCTGCATTTACAATCAAGTCGATTATTGTAAAGAACGAGCAAATTAAGGCTAAGTAAAGTTCTATAACTTTTTCATATTTATATGACTAAAGCATAAGCTATGATCTTTTTGGTTCCAAAGCCCATGCAGAAATGTTATGCACAGCCATGGGACAGTAAGATAACAGTGCAAAATGCAGCCATTAATTCCTGTGGCTTCTCATCTTGATTTTAGTTATACTGGAACTAGCGTATAATCATCATGTGCTTTAGTCAACCTGATTTGCTTATGCTCCCCTTAAATAGCCTGGCATTGCTATGCAGAATTTTATGGTAGCAGCATAATACTTTACAATTGTGTGGAAGATACGTTTATAAAACCTGCAGAATTCCATATCTTGGTGTATGGGATTTGGAAGCTCTTCAAGCACCTAAAGTTCTTGTTGCCCAGGGAGATAATCTGACTCTTGGTCAGCTTGTAGTTCTTTCTCAAAAAAGGAACTTCCAGTTCTAGCAAACTCATGTTCAAAATTAACAAACTTGCAGTGATGGTGACAATGCTGCTGCTTATTCTCTTGTTCAGGATATTTATGAGTCTGCAGAGTCACTGAGAGCATAATATAGAGAGAAGGTGGACAAGTCATTGCTTAGATTGTGTATAGAATGCAGCATAAGGCAGAATTTATATGAAGGCACAGCAAGAACCAGTCACTGGGGCTCACTGTAGTGCAAATATGATTGCCAGGAATTCATTGCGATTTATCAGCAATGATAACAATGATTTGTATCTTCTGTTTGTTTGTTGAAGTGTTCTAGTTGACATTGAAAGCCATGTGACTGTTCTTCTAGAACACTTTATGGCACATTTTAGAGAGATTTGTTCTTCAGAAACGAGGCAGCCTCATCTACTTTAGCTTCCTCTACCCCCCACCTCCACTTTTAGTACAATTTAATCAATATATATTTGCTTCAGCATTTATTAATTCAACTTTATTTAGTGACTTAAATAATATACTTGAAAGAATGTACTAAATGAGTAGTTTGCATTCTTAAGGAGAAATACAACTGTATTTATAGGGGTACTTTTGATTGTAATCAGCAAATTTGTTTTCTGTAGTTATCTTGGTGTCTCTCATGGGATCCAAGATTACAAATATTTTGGAACCTTTGGAACAATAGGAATTAGACATTGTTGTAACTCAATGTCTTTATGCTCTTCTCTCCATATATAAATATGCTTTCTTTTTCTCTCTCTTCTCTCTCATTCTGTGTCTCAATCTTGCTCTTTCTTCTTTCTTACATTCTATATTTAATCTTATTATTTTATATAGGGATCATTTTTTTTTAAAGGACTAAATCAAACACATTTGAGGCTTTGTGGACCATATACTATCTGCTAATGTCGGCTTTAGCATGAAAACAACCATGGAAAATATAGTGTAAATGAGTGTAGCTGTGTTCCAATGAAACTTTATTTATAGACACTGCAATTATAGTTGCATAGAATTTTTACTTAATTTGGAATATTTTGTTCTTTGGAGTGTCAACAGTTTTTTTAAATTTTCAACAATTTAAACATGTATAGTCCATTCCAATTCATGGAATGCTGATCAGATGTACAATTTTAAATGGAACAGAAAACAATGGTACTGTTCCATTTCAAATGAATGGT
>PVKE010014867.1:0-34285 GCA_004027555.1 Craseonycteris thonglongyai
TCCTGCATGAGAAGCACACCCCAGTTCAGCATATGGTTCCACATGGGCCAGAGCCAGGATTTGATCCTTGGTCCTTGGGGCTGCAAAGCAAGCACTTTATTCACTAAGCTATCTGGGTTTCCCTATTTTTAATTTTTAAGAATATTCATACTCTTGTTTATACTGGTTGTATCAATGTACACTCTTACCAACAGTGCACACAGGTCCTCTTTTCTCCACATCCTTGTCAGCAATGGTTATTTCTAGCTTTTTTGATGGGAGCTATTGTAACAGGTCTGTGGTGATAGCTCTTTGTGGTTTTGATTTGCATTTCCCTGATCATTGGTTATGTTGAGCACCTTTTCATGTAACTGTGGCCATTTGAATACCTTCTTTGGATAAATTTCCATTCAGTTCTTTTGCCAACTTTTAATTGGATTAGTTTTGATGCTATTGAATTGTATGTGTTCCTTATATATTTTGTATATTAACCCCTTATCACATATATAGTTGGAAAATATTTTCTCCCTTTTTCTTTTGTTGATAATGTCTTTTGCTCAGCTGTAGCATTTTGGTTTGATGTATCCCCACTTATTTATTTTTGCTTTTGCTGTTTGTGCTTTTGATGTTATACCTAAAAACGAATTGCCAAGACAATTGTCAAGGAGTTTTTTTTTTTCCTTATGTTTTCTTCTAGGAGTTTGTGATTTCAGTGCTGTTTTTGTCTTTAATCCATTTTGAATTAGCATTTCTGAGTGGTTTAAGATAGAGATACAGTTTCATTCTTTTGTAAAACAAGATCTAGTTTTCCCAATATCATTTATTGAAAAGATTATCCTTTCATCATTGAGTAGTCTTGTCTCCCTTGTCAAATATTAAATGACTGAATATGCGTGGGTTTATTTTTGGTTTCTCATTTCTCTTCCATTGATTTGTGTCTGTTTTTATGCCAATATAACAATGTTTTGATTACTAGAGCTTTGTAATATAGTTTGGAATTAGGAATTGTAATGCCTTCAGCTTTTTTTTTCTTTCTCATCATTTTTTTTTTTTTCTGTCTATTTGGAGTTTTTTGTGGTTTCACAATTAAAAAAACTTTTTTTTTTCATTTTTTTAAGAAACTGCCATAAGAATATTGACAAGGTTTACATTGAGTCCATAGATTGTTTTGGATAATATGAACATTTTAACATTTTTTTCTTTCCATCCAGGAACATAAAACATCTTTCCTTTTATTTGTGGCTTCTTCAATTTCTTTTGACATCTTATAGTTTTCAGTGCACAGAATTTTTATCTCCTTGGTTAAGTATTTTACTGTTTTGGGTGCTATTATAAATCAGATTGTCTTCATTTCTTCTTCTGTGCCTCGTTGTTCTTGTATAGAAATGCATTTGATTTCTGTATGTTTAATTTGTACCATACAACTTTATTGAATTTGTTAATTAGTTCTAAGTTTTCTGGATGCTTTCTTTCTTTCTCTTCCTCTTTCTTCCTTCCTTCTTTCCTTCCTTCCTTCCTTCTCTCTCTCTCTCTCTCTCTCTCTCTCTCTTTCATCTTTCTTTTATGCCTAATTGCTCTGCCAAAGACTTCCATTAACTTGTTAAATAGGATGGCAACAGTAAGCATCTTTGTCTTGTTTTTAATCTTAGAGGAACATATTTTAACCTTTCCCCATTAGCTGTGGGCTTTTCACATACAGCCTTTCTTATGTTGAGGCAAATTTATTCTATACCCAATCTGTTGAGAACTTTTGTCATAAATATATATTAAATATTTTGTCAAATATTTTCTGTATCTATTGAACTGATCATATGATTTTCATTTTTTATTCTACTATTATTTTTTTTACACTTATTGATTTGTGTATATCAAATCATCCTTGCATCCCAGGAACAAATCCAATTTGATCATGTTGTATGATCCTTTTATTGTATTGTTGAATAATGTTTGTGAGTATTTTGATGGAAATTTTTGCATTTAAACTCATCAGAAATACTAGACTGTAATTTTCTTTTCTTATAATGTCCTTACCTGGCTTTTGTATCAAGGTAATGCTGGCCTTATAAAATGAGTTGGAAAATGGTTAATTTTAATTTTGATCCTCTTTTCCAAAATTTTTGAAAGCTTTGAGAAGTTTTGTCATTAATTATTTTTTATATGTTTGGTGAAAATCAGTGAAGCAATCTCATCCTACACTTTTCTTTGTTGGGGTGGTGGGATGTTGATTATTGATTCAATTTTCCCACTCATTATCAGTTGTTTGAGACTTTCCATTTCTTCACAATTCAGTTTTGGTAGGTATTATATTTCTAGGAATTTATTCATTTCTTCTATGGTGTTCAGTTTATTGGCATATAATTTTTTAAAGTAGTCTCTTATGACCCTTTATATTTCTGAGTTATTAGTTGTAATGTCCCCTCTTTCATTTATAATTTTATTTATTTGGTTCCCTTCTTATTTTATTGGTTAGTTAGCTAACAATTTGTCAATTTTGTTTAGTTTTTCAAAGAATCAATTATTAGTATTCTTAATCATTTTTTTTGGTTTGTTTTTCTATTCTCTATTTCATTTATTTAACCTTTATTATTTACTTTCTTCTTTTAACATTGTGCTTAATTTATTATTCTTGTTCTAGTTCTTTGAGGTCAAATGCTCAGTGGTTTATTTGAGAATTTTTTCTTGATGTATGCTATTATTGCTATAAAATCATCTCTTAGATCTATTTTTATTGCAGTCCATAAATTTTGTATTTTGTGTTTCCATTATTGTTTGTCTCAAGACATTTTTTTTTCAACTTCCATTTTGATTTCTTCTTTGATCTCTTTGTTGTTCAGGTGTATGCTTTTTAATTACCATGTATTTGTGATTTTTTTCAGCTTTCCTTCTGTTATAAAATCTGGATTTTTAACAAGTTTCCAGATTGGGCTGAGAAAACACTACATTATCAATGCGGTGGTTGAGAGTAGTGTTGCTGCTGATACAGAGAACAAGATGTGAATCCTGGATCTGCCATTCAATCATCTTTTGACACTGTGCCTCTACTTTTTTATAGTAAAATAGAGATAATAAGAGTAATCTACATTGTAGAGTTGTTGAGAATATTAAACAAAAGAACACATGTAAAGCTTGTGGAACAAATCCTGGCATATAATAAGCCTTTAGTAAGTTCATGTGTACTTATTGACAAACAGTTAAGTTAAAACTAGGATTTAAAAGATATTATCTGTTAATTAAAATCAATGTTGACATGTATAAATTTGTGTCATTTTTCTCTATAGGAATTAAAAATATTTTTTTGTTCTCTTCTTATTCTTGATCTTCCTTTCAGATTGGGTCACATAGTTAAAACATATACAAGATTAATTCAGTAATTATCTTGCTCTCATTGACTATTTTATTTCAGAAACAACAAATCCCATAGAACGATGATTGATCATCTATTGAAGGAAGTTACATAATTTGCCATTTCTACATTTTAGTATACTTCCTTATTACATATTAAAGTTTCTACCAGTCACCTCTTTCTAAAAGCAACTCAAGGACAAAAAGGTTTTTGAAAAACAATTTTATAAGCTCAATGTTTACCTGTTATTGTCTGAAAGATGAAGTGTTGTCAAGAGAAAAATATCAGCAGTACCAAGAAGTGTTTACATAGTAGAAATGACTCTTAGAATTCTTACAACTGCAGAGAACATTTTATTTTGGCTGATAAGACAACCGAGTATTTACCAAATGTTTTTATTTCTGACCCTGAACATTGTCAGTGCTAATCTATTCACACAGTTCATAACATTTGTCCTCAAAATCAGATTTCTGTTTATATATATTTGTGTTAGCTCTTTGAAAAGTTTAATTTTTGTTTTTAGTTTTTGCCCACAAAATACTTTGTGTTAGTATAAATTATAAATAAAGTTTATTTAAAATTCAACTTCCTTCCCTTATCTTACCAAGCCATTCACAATATCACCTTATTTAACTTGTCAGACTCAACTTACCAAAACTGCCACTTCTGACAAGTTTTGTGCTGATAAATGATTAATAACCAGCTCTAAAGCATAATAACAACACAATGACAACAAACCTTGTTTTGTATTGTTCGCCAGTTTTCCATGTGTAACACTCCCACCATGGGCAATATCAATCTATTCATGCACTTGCTATTAGTGAACGCAAAGACAGGAAGAGCTGTAGACATTTAGCTCTCATGAGTGAGCTTGTGTGAGATAACACCAGCACACCACTGCCTTTAACACAAATACATACTTCAATGCTACAATCATAGCAGAGTACCTGTGATTTTATGACTACAGTAGTACGTTCAAGCCTCCCTGCTTTTGCTTGTACTGGTACTACTGCCAAATATAGCCGTCCACATGTATACTGGGCAAATTCCTACTTAATCCATAAAGTCCAGGAAAATGTCAAATCTTTATAGTTTTGCTACTTTTCTCTAAGAGAAGAATTAATTTCACTCTCTTTTTTTTTAAACAACTTTATTGAAATATCTTTAACATGCAAAATTGTATATATATTAGGTAGACAACTTGGTATTTTGATATATGTGTACATTGTGAAAAGATCACCATAATAAAGCTAAATAATGTAATCATCTCCTTTATATAGTGACCATTGTGTATGTGTGTGTGTGTATAGTGAGAAGATTTAAGATATAACCTTTGAACAAACTTCAAGTATACAATACAGTATTAACTATCATCACTATGCTATACGTTAGATCTTTAGAACTCATTCATCTGTGTAACAGAAATTTTGTACTCTTTGACCAATATCTCTCTTCTTTTCGCCTTCTTGCAGCCTGCCCCTGGCAATCTCCATTCTGCCCTCTACTTTTACAAGTTTGACCATTTTAGATTTTGTATATAAATAAGGTCATGCAATATTTGCCTTTCTAGTCTGGTTTAATTACTCATTTTTTGTGTGTGTTCACTTAGCAATTTAATAATACTTTAATTAAACAGCATCACATTGCCTATGTGTATATGTATTTGTGTATGCCTAGCACAGTTCCTGGCACATAGTAATTAATCAACACATTTGTATCACATTAGCCATAAAAAAAAAAGGCTCTGAATAAACAACGACCCAAAGTTTTAGCAAACAGAAAAAATATATTTTTCAAATAATAAAATCAGTGAAAATGGTTTTACACCTATTAAAAATTACATTACAGCCCTTTTAAAGGTAGAATAGTTAACTAAGGGCATCAATCATACATTGTTTTTGTTTACAAAATATAATATTTAAATATTTTAGATATATATTTTTTAGTTAATTTTTATTACATTCCAGAAAGGTTACAGGCTAAAATTCACAGAGGTAAAGCAACCTCCCCTGATTCAGCTACCTAATTATTAACGAAGTCAAGGCTCAAATTTTTCTGTTCTGCCTTTTCTACTGAAATATGAAGTCAGTCTAATCTATACCCAAAAGCACTATAAGCTTCCTACAACATTGTACACTCAACAGTAACTGAATAAATATTACTGACTTTTCCCAGCCCAAGTTTGGTAAAAAGTAATTCAGCACTAAACATTTCATTCATTTTAGTCTTTCAAGTTTTGATAAACTAATGTAAAAATAGGACTTGAAGAACATGTTAAAATTATAAAGTGTATAATTTTCTAATTCAGCAATACAACACTAATTCAATCCTTCATCATATATGTAGTGGGTACCCACAATGAAATAGCCAACATTTATTATTTACTTAATATGTACAGGCAGAATGCTGAATACTTTACATATATTATCTCTTTCACTCTTACAACTATTTGAGGCAGGCACTATTATTATATGCACTTTTCAGATAAGGCTTACCAAATTGAAATAACATGACCAAGGTCACACAGGTAATGTATAGCAGAGTTGGAAGTACAAGCCCAAGTCTTACATCCTTATTGTTAACTACTATGAAATATTGCTTCCTATTTGTTGTAGAAATAAAGTTGTTGAAGACTCCTAGCATCAAGAGTAACAAATACTCTTCTAGATAATGGAGATTTATAAGTCAGAGAACTAGTCCCTGACTTTAAAAGACTTTAAATGCCAATAAAAGGCATTTATTGGCAACTGCAGTAGACAAATAAATATCAGATTTTGACGTGGGCATCAAAGGATGAATGGAGAAAAATAACAGGAAGAATGTGTTCCAAAGAAGTAAAAATATCATGC
This sequence comes from Craseonycteris thonglongyai, assembly GCA_004027555.1. Taxonomy (NCBI): domain Eukaryota; kingdom Metazoa; phylum Chordata; class Mammalia; order Chiroptera; family Craseonycteridae; genus Craseonycteris; species Craseonycteris thonglongyai. The sequence continues at coordinate 6,172 of PVKE010014867.1, forward strand.
TTGGAGTTAGAAATGCAAGGTAATGATGTGTCACCCCATGATTATAGGTCGCTATAACACGGAAGTTTAGAGAGTAAGATTAGGATTGAGAAGGAGAAAGTCCTGAATGTAATGGAGAGAAGAATTGCACCTTGTCCTTTAAGTATTGCTATGGAAAAGAGAGTAACTGGCGGAAAAAAAAAAGGAAAAGACATTGCAACATAATTTCTCTATCAGAAGTTTGTTGCACAGATCAACAGGAAAGAGAACTCTAGATCTATTTGTGGAATATTGGACATGGGATGACAATGGAGAAATAAAGTGAAAGAATATATTATAAAAGTTGTTATGAAGGAAGACTCACAAAGATTTTGTGGGTATGGATGGAAAAACTCCAAAGTTTGTAATCCCAATCATTAGGTGAAAAATAAGAATATATTTGGTGGAGAGATACTATTTGTGAATATGGATAGCCTCTTTGTTTGTAGATACTATAAATGTAGCTGTGATAGGAAGATTGCCAAGTATAAACAACCAGTAGGCAGCCAGAGATTTTTGTGGAAATGGAATTTAGGAGCATTTTCTAGACCAGTAGTCAGAAACATTTATCTGGAGATAATAATGTCTTGATGAAAGACTGACTCTTGACTAAATACAATTATAGAAAAGTAAGATCTAAACTTTGAGTATATTGACAGTTAGGGGAGGAGAAGACAAAGTGTAATCAGTAAAGGGGAGATGAAATAAAATCAGTAACTCCTGAGGACGCCCAAGTGAGAAAGATGCCAAGGACTCCGTGGCCAGATGTGCTGAGTGCTACAAAGAGGCCAAGTAAGACAGGGTCTGAAAAAACAACAACTGCTTTTCACAACGGGTTTAAAGGATATTTGTACAGGACTAATACAAGGTACAGAAATTGCATTGTTTTGAGTTAAGGACAGTAAAGAGATGGAGACAGAAAATATAGACGTATTTTACAGTGAGCTAAGAGAACAGATAACATATGGGAAAAGTTTTTTTTAATTTTTATTGTTTTAGTCAAGGTGGAGGAGACTTATATAAACAAGAGAAGGAAAACCCAAGAGCAGGGAAAAGAGAAAGAAAAAACAGAAAAGAATCCTTGAGAAAGCAAGAGAAGATGGTGAGGTCAAAGGAACACCTGGAGAAACTAACATGCACTGAAGATAATCACCTTCTTGCTACGAGACCCTGGAGAAAGAAGGCAGCAGCAGAGAAAACATTTTGCAGTACAAGAGAGAGTATAGCTATTAGTGAAAAAAACAATCTTTTTGATAATCTACCTGCATCCAAACTCAGTCTGCCTGCCAAGTCGTCACAATCATTGTTTAATGGAAAGGCTTCCCCTAAAGGGAGCAGGTGTGATTGGAACCAGTTCAAGTGTGAAGGAGGTGACGAGTCCTTTGGCAGGCTCCCACCTTTCTCCTCACTCTTTCTTCTACCACATCCTGCAGGTGCCCAGTGTGCCCCCTCCCCCCCAGCCCTGCCCCACCCCAAGTCTGTTCCCCAGAGACAATTCTTAAGATTGCACTTATTGAAAATTTAGGTCATTGTTTTCTGACTTGCAATCAAGAAAATTTATATAAAATCTACTATCCTAGTAGCTGAATTATTATTGCTCCCTTCCCAGTTTACTTCCTCCAAAGGAATCTCTATAACAAGTCTTTCATCATTCAAAGGAAAGAGTGAAGTTTCTGATGCTGAAGCCATCCACTGGGGGGTGTTTGGGATAGTATATCCTGACAATGGTCCCCTTCAATATGATTTCATCTGGTTGAATTTGATGTTGCCTTGATCTACTACCAGACCACTGAGAGGTAATTGAATAGAGGTAGGTATTAGATTACAGGAATAAGCACTTGTTTGGCCCATACCAGTGCTGGCCAACTGGTAGCCAGTATTATTTATAATCGTAAGTGTTATAAATTATAGCCATCGGTGTTTTCCTCTAAAACCTGTTTTTTGGTTTTTTTTTAATTGTTAAATTTATCAGAGTGGCATTGGTTAGTAAAGATTACATAGGTTCCAAGTGTAAAATTTCATAGTACTTTGTCTATGTGTTACAATAAGTGTTCAGCACCCAGAGTCAGCTTTCTTTCCATCACCGTATATTTAGCTCCCCCTCCCTCTTCCCCCACCCCCTTTGCCCTTACCCTCAGGTAACTACTAAACCATTGACTATGTCCATGAGGTTTTGTTTCTTTGTTTCTCTCAGTTTTACATTCCGCATATGAGTAAAGTCATATGGTTCTTAGCTTTTTCTGTCTGGCTTACTTTGCTTAGCCTGATGATCTCAAGTTCCATCCATGTTGTTGAAAATGGCAGTATTTCATCTTTTCTTGTAGCTGAGTAAAACCTGCTTTGTGAGAGAAAATAAGATCAGTCATCAGGGTTCTCCAGAGAAACCAAAGCAGTAAAATGATAGATTGCCAAATAGATGATGGATGATAGATAGATAGGTAGGTAGATAGATAGATAGATTGATAGATAGATAGATAGATAGATAGACAGATAGATAGATAGAGTAGAATAGGGTTGGTGGTCTGGTTAGACCCTCAGAGCCTCATGCAGGAGCTGATGTTGCAGTCTTAGGCAGAATTTCTTCTTCCTTAGTTTTACTCTTCAGACCTTTTAACTGAGTGAATGAGAACTATTCACATTATTGAGGAAAATCTCCTTTACTTAAAGTCAATTGATTGTAGCTGTTAATCAAACGTAGAAAATACATTCATAGTAATACCTAGTACTTCGTTGAATAACTGGTCTTATAGTTCAGGCAAGTTGACGTGTAAAACTAACCATCAGTAGCTTAGGTAATGACTTGTAAGAATAATGATGTGTTGGGCACAGTTTGAAGTTGATGATTGTGTTGCACTATCACTGCATGTTCACACATCTGCTTTGTATAAGTGATGCTTTAGGCATAGCCAAGACAAGAAGTTGTATGAAATCTAGGTAGAGATAAAATACCAATCACTGAGAAGAAATATGAAAGACTTGGAGATTTCAGTAGAAACAGGAAATGAAATTAGAGTTATTCTGGGAAAACAATCAGAGCCCAAGAATCTCCATAGGGGACAGGAGCAATCATGGGATGAATTAAAACCATTTTTACTTATGCATCCAAGAGTAACCCCATAATAGTGGAATACTAGGAGATGCTCAGACAAGTGACAGACACAAGTTACACAGAAAGGAATTAATTTGATTAATAAAGTGATGTTTGTTTCTACCTGACACATTTGATTCTTTTTTGCTATTTTCTTTCATTTTTAAGATTTATTTTATTGTTTTTGACAAGGAGAGGCAGAGATAGAGAGAGATAAAGAGAAGGGGGAGGGCCCAGAGCCGTCTCCATAGCTGTAGATCATCAGTTTTCAAAATAGTTTCCTTTCACACAGGTGGGCAAGGGCCATGCAGGGCAAAAACCGGGCCAAGGGCCTCCCACTTGGGAGGCACACCCCCGCGAGCTAGGGCCCGAACCAGGGGCAGGGAGCTCACCCCAGTGAGAACCGAATTGGGGCCACACCCCGGTTCAGCATATGGGTCCACATGGACCAGGGCCAGGATTCGATCCTTGGACCCCAGGGCTGCAAGACAAGCACTTAACCAGCTGAGTTACCCCAGAATCCTGTGTTCTCTTCTCATGCATATGAATTATCTCAAATTTAGGATGTAAAAACAGATATCACCACATCAATGATTGATCAAACCAGCATCCTTGTTTCTATTAATTTATTAAACTTTGCAGCCCTGAACAAGATATGTGGTATATTAAGAAAAGAAAAAGAAGCTAACATATATTGTGTGCTTACTACATGCCAAGCCACCTTACTACTTTTCTTACTCTCAATTTTTTCTTCAGAGGGCTCCTTAAGTTAATTATATTTATCTTGATTTTGCATATAAGGAAGCAGGATGAAAGAGTTAGAGACAACATCACTGATGAGTGATTCAAATTGAAAGCAAAATAGGACCTCCAAGGTCCGACCAATAGGCTAAAGTGCAATTCCAAAGCAGCAAGACCACAGTTTCTGGAGAACTTCCTAAGTGTGTTCCTTAGTACCTTAGCACGTCACCATGTTGCATGAGGAAAACCTGGGAAGATCAGAAGTTTTTGAAAATGGAGTGGTAACCTTGGAACTTCACATCCACTGGATCAAGTTCCATGTTTATGTTTTCAACTACATATTGCTTTCCAATACTAAAAAAACAAACAAACAAACCTCATTTTAGATCACTCTCTTCAGGTACTGTTAGACAACCTAGTGACTGCAATTTTTCTTGAATTAGCACTTGCGATCAAAAGGACTGGATGTGGTTTATAGTTTGGTGATCAAGGTCCAATCATAGGACTCCTGATTTATGGGAAGATCACCTCATTAACAGGGCCAACTTCAGGTCTAAGTAAGACAAATACTCTGAATAAGTAGTCTGGGGCAAACTGAACTAATTTTTAGACTTTATTTTATCTCAGGCTATTATAGAGGTCCAGCCATAAATCAGAACCTATTCTTACTGGGGTTTCTTTATAAATGTAGATAAGTAGGACACATGCATCAGCTCTCACTATATTAGATAGTATAATGCAAAAGTCAAAACATAAAGAGTCTCCAAGTGTTATCAAATCTATTAAGACCAAAATAATTCACTGATGACCAATTTCCAAGTGCTTAAATGGTGCAACTGCATCTGAGCTGATGTAAAAATCAATGCAAAAACATCAATCACCACAGAGTATGCTGGAGCCTTCAAAGACAGTTTGTAATTAGCAAACCATCGATCCAAACAGACAGGACCCCGAAAGCTACAGAGACCAGGCAGGTGAAAAGCCAGAGTCCCTGCCCTTTACAATTAATCATCACTGCTCTGCTCCCCATAGTCTTGGCATTTTGTTTGATTTGGGGTTGATAACTCAACTCTGGCATGAAAAAGAAATATATATGACGTTAAAGGGAACTCATTATATAACTTATACATGGTTCGTTACAAGTACAGCACTACCATCATTAACATTTCCCAGTATCTTTTTTTTTTCCACCACACTATTGACTGTTTACTATTCTATAAATCCAAATGAAGATTATAATTCATAGAATCACGTAATCTTGGAACCCAAAGGAAGCTAAGCAATCATTTCATCTAACCACTTCATACACAGAGGTGATGAGGCCATTTGTCTGAAGTTACAGAGTAGTAGACATGAGGCTAGAATCATGGTCTCATTCCTATACAGTGCATTTCCCACCACATGTTATAGACTAATGGCACAAGAGGTTTACCCTGGTGATCTAAGCCATTTATATTAAAGTGATTAATCTAACTGTTCATTACACCATTTTCCAAAAAGATCTGACCTACTGTAATAGAAGGCTTTAGTCAGGCCTGGACTCGGGCCATGAAACTGATATGCATTTGCAGTGTTACAGACTAGTAAAGAATTCCCATCTTCTTTCCTTTCATAATGATACTGTTGTTTGTATCCCACCTGAGGTCGACCTTTCTACTGTTCTCTAACATACAATTTCTTTCATGGGAGGTTGTGCTTTGTATCCCTTTAAAGACAGTCAAGGTCATTACTACTTCCAGGTGAGTGAGGGGACCTGTTAACTGTAGTCAGAAATGACATGTGTCACATTTGGGTGGAATCTCTTAATTGCTGGTGTGAGACCCTGGACAATGCCCTGTCCCTGTCTTTCTAATCCCGAGCACATTCACCGAAATAGACTGTCCATCATAATGACCCTTGAGTGACTAATGAGCAGAGCTGACCAGCATTGGGCGTGCAGTGTGAAACACTGAGATTTTAGGGGCCATTTGTAACTGCAAAATCACCAGACCTATCCTGACTAATACAATAATATTTGATCAAATCAACCTTCTCTTGATTTGTTATGGGATTTGAAAACACATACACACACATTCACAATTTAGCTAGACAAGTGTGTTGAATGATGCATATTCAAACGAGACATGAGTTTTTTCCCTCTGTGTGCATAATGTGGAAGTGCAATCAAACTTATTTATTCATCTAATAATTTTATTGCATACCTTTGGAAACATCTGACTGTGATTATCTGGATTGTAGTTACTATATAACAGGGGTCATTAATATTTGATTTTGCTTATAAGCATATTTCTTTAAGAATCAGTTTAAGTAGTGTTGAGAGTAAAAGTAATTGGCAGTGGGGGGAGCGGAGTGTGGAGCCAGCAATTCCACAATAGTTACCTGAGAACACTACCGGGATAATTATTATTGAGTCAGTCAAATGTCCCAGCAGCCTGGTCACAGCAGGAATCAATGCACACCTCTGTTTTCAATATTGAGGGATCATCTCAAAATCATCAACATTTGTGAGGTGTATAAATGCAATACGGCCTGTGTTTAACCCCTCAGGGCCCTGGGTAGGTTTCCTTCATCACTTTCATTTAAACCAACATCTTTCTCTGAGAAGCAGAGGGAGAAATTTCTAGAATTCCAGTTTAGTATAAAATTTAAATATAACTAAACATTGTTGTGCTTTCCCATATTTAATCTCTCTCTCTCTCTCTCTCTGTCTCTGTTTCTCTCTCTCTCTCCTGCTGTCCACCTCTAATGGTGGTACCTCTTGCTACACTGGACAAATCCTATCATTGAGGAAAAAGAGCAGGTGCCTAATGCATGTGTTCTGTATCAGATTTATTTGGCTTCAAACTTAATAATCACTGAGCCACTTATGAAACAATGGGCCAATCAGAGCAACTTCTACACTCGCATCTTTAACAAATGGTAAGAAATTCCAGAGATTCCAGGACATTTCCAGACAGAGCTGAAACTTCCTCGAGAACTAACTCTGAAGCTTCTAGAGCATACAGCAGTGCAACTCAATGAGTGGTTCCTGTAGCTATAGCATGAGCATTTCTGGGGGATTTGTCAGAAATTCAAATACCTAGGCCCCACTCCAGACCTACCAACTCAGAATTCTTAGAGAAAGGCCTAGAGCTAGGTGTTTTAACAATTTCTCCAACCAAAGTTTGAAAATAACCTGTGTAGTGTTTTTAATCAGACTCCAAGCATCTCCGTGAATTTCCACTTTCATCTGGAACTCAGATAGCGGACATCTCCTGGTCCAGCAGATATCTGAGGGAACATTATTCAGCTGTTCTGAAGCCTCTGTCCGATTAGACACTGTTGATGGCAGTACTGATAGCGGCTCCTGCTTTGTGTGCTGAGGAAGTGCCAAGCAATTGCCTTTTCTTAGATAATTCCAAGATTAACAGGCTCACATGGCTCAGATTAGTAGTGCTGTCCACCCCACAGCCAGCTAGAGAGGGAACATGCTGTCCTTTCTGTGGGCCAAAGGGCTTGCTTCCCAGACATCAGTTTGGGCGAGAGAGATGCTGATCAACATAAGTCACTGCCTGTTCCCAGATTGTCACCATTACCCAACCAGTGAGACATTCCATCCCCATGCTCTAGCAATGTTCTGCTGGTTTGCCTGGCTTGTGCTGGGGACGGGCAACTGCACCATCAATTGCAAAGGGCATTCTGTTCAAAAGGGACCAAGCACAAGGGGACACTCCTTCCCACCTGATTCTGGGTGTATATGCCCGTACAGTAAAATGGTCAGGTACAGAGAGCAAGAGGGAGATGTACAAGAACCTCCCTAAGCATCCCAAGCAAGCCAGCTGGACTTTAAAGGACTTAATGTGTTTCTCAGTGGGAAGTCGCCATGCCAGTGCTTGGCCTCCTGGGAAGAGGGAGAGCGGGGGCAGATGCTTCCATCATTTCTTCTTTGCGTTTCACTTTTAAACTGCCTGCATTTTTGTTTTGTATAATTTGGAGTTAGTACTAGTATGCATAAATCACAGGAAGCCTTGAAAGGGAAACAGGTAAGTGTAACGAAGTAATAGGGGTCCTCAGTAGTAAAAAAACAGCTTCCACAGTAACAATGGATTCCCCTCCAAAATTTGCCAAAGGCAGAGATATTACAGGTAAACAGTGGTATCTATCCTAAAGAAAAAACAAAGCTGTTTTTACACAACAGTTCTTTGGAAAGAATGCTGCTTATTTTAAAACCTATGACCGTAAGAAAAAATCGATTCAGAGTTCTCCAATATGCAAACGTGACCCTCCTAAAACCCCCAATTCTGCCCAGTTTTGTTAAAACAGCTTAATTCTGTCCAAACCCATCAGACGAGACCCAGAATGGATGTACTAGAAACAATAGAAAAAATGTTTTGCTACAAAAGTAGCAGTGGCAAAAGTCTGGTTCCCTCTCCAGCCCCTCAAAAAAAAAAAGATCCCGGCTGCCTATTATAACACCTGCTGCTCACAATGAAAGCCCAAGCCAAGCAACTCATGCCCTTCCATCCAAATATCCAATCTACCCACAGAGAATTCAAGCTGTCCAGCCACACACCAGCTGCTTGCTTAGTCACTGCAGAATGCTCAACTTCCACTCCCTCAGTTCTCCTAATGTTCAGTTTCTTGGTTTCCCTCCCCTCTGTCTCTTCCCTGAAATAGGAGCCATTAACAGAGATTCAGAATCTCCCATGAACTCCTGAACCAAAATTTGGGGTGCTTTCAACAAGGATCATAGAATTTTAACTGTTCCTTTCACCTTGCTCTTCTGCTAGTATGACACAAAACCAAACACTGCTACCATGGAAGGGAGAACCAGCAAGTTCCACTCAGTGCTTAGGGCCCACCATGATTCTTTGGACAATTCATAGAATGGGATGAGCTGTGACCCAACTTCATTAATCTACTTTTATTTCATTTGTCAATTACAAGATGAAGGGATGGCTCTCATGATCTCAAAAAATCCTACTAGAAAGCTCCAACTTTTTTTTTCCCTTTTGCTTTCTCAAAATTCTTGATTCACAAAAGTAGTTTTCTGGCTTTGCCTTGACTTGAGCAATAACTTGTCTTATCTTGTAGATGCATTAAAAAAAATCTAAACCTTAAAGAAATGAAGTTTATTTTCTCATGAATATACATTTTTATTCCAAAGGTTCTGTGGCTTCATTGGTGATTCTTAACATAACTAAATGCATCCTACTTGAGCAATGACACATGCTACTCTAGTGAACCCACATGGTTACAGTGCCCTCAGGTTTAATCTTTATAATATAATGAATGATTCTGTGATGTAAATAACCACTCTAGTTGATCACGTTTGTAAGCCATGGTAGCCTTCTGACAGTTCTCATAGCATGCCATGAGATTTTTCCTTCTGTGCTTCCATCTGGGGCAGCTAAACCAATGGGAACAGAAAGTTAGCTCTAACTTTGCTGACCAAGCCAGATAGCCCACTGGAAGGACCTCCCTTGAAACCCAACTCTTGAGAGAGGTACATCCTTTCACTGTTCACACAGAGATCCTGGGTGTGCTGGCTGAGGCCCTTAGGCCTGAAATACCCTTATTCTAGTTTTTAGCAAACGTTTCCTTTCTGGCTTTCAGATCTCACCCCCCAAAATAAGCCCTCCTGACCATCTTATTTACACCAACATCCCCCACCCTAAACACACACACTTTCTTTTATACGCTCTGAGCCCACTATTTAAATCTTAGAGGCAGAACAAAGCAGCGATCAAGTTTGTGGCAGATTTCATTACTGACTCCAATTTTTTGTCCTTTCCTATATCCATGCTCTGTTCCATGTACCTTTCCAGTCTCTTCCCACTTGGCTTTTATATTTTGCTCTGGCCAATAGAACGAGGCAGAAGTATCACAAATGCACATTTCAAGCCTCCATTTTCATCAGTTTAATAACATCCCATTGGCCAAAGCAAGTTATATGGCCAATCCTAAAGTTGAGAGGAGGGGAAGTGGGACGAAATGCAAAATTACTCGGCAAAGGGCATAGATATAGGGAGGAATAAACAATTTGTGCCAATCATTCAAATACACTGCACAGCCAACTTCTATCAATCAGCAGTGACCTCCTGGAACACGGTGCTGAGAAGGATTCCAAAGTTTCAATTGAGCTCATTGTAAAGTGGGCCACAATTAATTTTTCATGACTCTCATAGTCTATGGTATATCTGATCACATAACAGAAAGCTATAGAGAAAGAGTTAGAATAATATCAGGGGAATCAAGAAAGTAAATATTTTTCAACAATTTTGGAACTTAGGAAATATCATTGGTCAGTAGCTTTGTCATAGATTTAGTATTCTATGACTCTTATTCAATGTTCCTTTTTACTTTTCCAAAATCAGTGATTTGGAGATCACTGGTGATATTTTCTGCAGCCAGGTACTTACTTTCCCTTGTCTAAGAACTGAGAATATTGAGGAGGATACAGAGGGGGGACCAAGGGGGAGGAACTAGAAGTGAATGTTGAGCTGGAAGGAGCTCAATATTTTGCAAGACTAACTCTGGAATTAGTTTCCAAAAGTCTATTATTGTGCTACAATTTGGGTTTCTTGAAGGATTTCTCCTATGTGTGCCCCTATTAAGGTTTGCTGATAATTTGCTTAAAAGCCTAAGAAATGACTGATAAAGAAGTGTTGGTTTATACCTTTTTCTCTATTGCACCATTATTTGAACATCCACATGAAATCTATTGTTTACTGCCCAAATTCATATGACCTTTTAATTGCCATCAAGTTATTTATTTTTATTTAATGCCTGACTCTAATAGAAAATATGCATAATTGGGGGATGCTGAACTTCTGGTCTCAAGCAACTACTGACTTCCTACTCATTACAGTGACTGATGAGAGCAGGTCTTTTGTATTTTTGTTTCCTGAGTAAGTTTGGCAATGTGTTTGACTAAGTGATAGAGTTGCCATTGCAGAGGAAAAGAGCAGAAGGAGAATATAAAATCAAGAAGGATTCCGGAATACAAAGTTTAGAAACCACTGCCAGTTCTTTTCTTTTCTTTCTTTTTTTTTAAGATTTATTTTACTGTTTTTGACAGAGACAGAGAGAGACAGAGAGAAGGGGGAGGGCCCACAGCAGTTTCCATAGTTGTATATCATCAGTTTTTGACATGATTTTGTTCCGCACAGGTGGGTGGGGGCTGCACAGGGAGGCATGCCCCCTCAAGCCAGGGGCTGAACCAGGGTGTGAGAACCAAACTGGGGGGCCTCCTGCATGGGAAGCACACCCTAGTTCAGCATATGGGTCCTCACAGGCTGGGGCTGGGATTCGATCCTTGGTCCCTGGGGCTCCAAAGCAAGCTCTTAACCCGCTGAGCCATCCTGGCTTCCCCTCTGCCCAATTCTTAATGGTGCTTCTTCCTCAATCCTCAGGTTTAATCAGTCAAGTGAATTCCATTTTTTTCTAAAGAGTTCTCATATTTGTTCTCTCTCTCTCTCTCTATCCTCACCCTCCTAGTTGAGACCACACCACCTGTCACCCATGTTATTATCTAGCCTTCTATTTTGTCTCAGTTCCCAGTCATGACTGACTAATCCATTTTCCAAAAAGCCAAAGTGACTTCTCTAAGAAATAGTTCTGATCATGACACTTACATGACTGTTTAATTCCCACCACCATTCTCATGATGAAGATTGAATACTATAACTTGGCTCTCTCAATTACCTACACCACCTCTTTTCTGGCCACATTCTGTTACCCAATTCAAAACTCCTTCTGTTTGTTCTCTGAACCTACCACGCTGTTTTCAGGATTTGATTCACATTATTTCCTCTTCCTGAAATACTTTGCAAGCTCCTCTTTTAAGCACGGATTACTTGGCTAATTCTTACTAAGTCATGGCACAGGCTCCACTTTATCCTGGAAGGTTCCCTTCATGCCATAAGGTGGGTTGGGTGACTTGGCTATTGTACATGCCTTCTTGCAGCTTTCCCTATAGAGTTCTTACCTCACTGGAATGTGAATTTCAGTCTATCTGATATGTGTGCCCCACCTCTGCTCACGGATGGCAGAGTCCTTGCCTACCTTGTTTATAGTTGTATCTATCCATCACATATTAGATATTCAATAAATGTTTGTTCAACTGAATAAACATGGAAAGCCATATCAACTTATCTCATGTCCCAGGAACACCTCCATAAACTGATTGTCAGTTCAACAAAGTGATAGAGCACGAACTCTGGTACCAGAGTGCCTGGACTTGAATCCCATCTTTACTACTTACTAGAGTGTAACATTGGGCAAGTCATTTAGTTATCCTAAATCTCAAGTTCCCCATCTTAAAATGGCAATAACAATAGTTAAGAGGGTTGTGATAGGTTAGGCACCTTTATAAAGCACTAAGTACAGTGTCTAGCCTAATATGTGGTAAATTAATAATAGTATTATTATCAGAAATAGGATAGCCAGTGGGATGGAATATGAATAGGGTGAAAAGTATTGAAATTTAAAAGAGAAGAAGAAAGAAACATAGGAAGCTGGATGGAATTGGGAGTACATAGGAGTAACAGTGTCAATATAGCTCTAAGTCTTGTGCTAAGCTTTCTAAGCAACTAAGTTTTCATTTGAGTTTGTTCCATGTTTATCCTCATTGCCAGACATGTATGCATATATCTGGAGAGCCTACGTACTTCAGTTTGGACACTTTTGGCTGGTGGCGAAAGTACAACTTACACAGCTTAAGCAATAAAATGAATTTACTTGTTCTTATATTAGAATTCAACTATGGTGATAACACAGACCTCAAGGAAAGCTTGAACTTATGGCTCTAAAATGCCACCAAGAGCCCAGTTACTTTAATATCTGACTCCAAAAATGACGGCCAGAGGCTCCCCAGAATAGTTCTATTTGCCTTCATGTTCAGCAGGAAAAAGGAAGTTTTTATCTGAGCAGTCAAGCCAAAGTCCTCACATATACTCAGGTAGATCCAGGAAAAGGTACAGGACTCAGATTGTCCCAATGTGAGTTGATACTGAGGCATTTAAATGTCCTTTATTAATTCATTGTAATCAGGGAGACAGGATACACTGATGTGCTTAAACTAGTATGGACACACCAGTGACACTGGAATTAGGGTCAATCTCATTAAACTACATGACTGAAAATAAGGGAGGAAAGGTTTTCCAAAGACCTTAGAAATGGTACTGGAGAGGGAATGGATGCCTGCCAGCAACCAAGTTGTAGTTCCTGCAGGATCAGGAAGCATCCTTGGAAACGACCTCATCTTCAAGGATGAGAGACATTAGGTTTTATTAGGGCTTCTCCCAAGGACTGTATCTACTAGAAGGGGAGGCTGAATAGAAAGGAGGGTATGATCTTGCAAGAACATGAAATGCTGTTTCTTAAATCATATGAAAAAGAAAACCAAGGTTGCCCCAAAGGTCATCCAAGTTGCCCTAAAAAGATCAGCTTTGCACTCAAATCCAAAAATTTTGACTCCAAATCACGTGGTCTTGCAGTTACATAAATTAAGGCCCCCAGTTGAAATAAATTTCACCTCCACCATACAATTTTTTAAACAATATGTCCAAAAGTAAATGGTAGATTTATCTAAATAATGTACGTAACATGTACAACTGTATTTAGTGTCTTCCAATCAGTTATATCCATGGGACCAAAGACAGTAGTGAGATCTCGTGAATCTATAAGCCTCAAAGCTATTCTTTCACCTAAATGTATAACTGGTTTTTTTGGTGTGTGTTTTTTTTGTAGCATATGAACTTCTTATATTTATTTTTAGGCACTCTGCACTGAGCTGCTTGCATCATGTCAATGTTTGCTGTGCTAACTTTGCATTTAAAGGTTATTCAACACACTGAGATATGAAAAACACTCACATTTTTACCTCGAAGAAACCGTACTTGGATTCTGCTGTATGTTCTAATAGTGTTAAATGTCAAAAATACTGAAAATAAACGTATTGGGACATGCACTGCAGCTGCTGCCCTAGATAGCTTGCACAGCTCAAGGATGTGACGATGTGGTGGCATTCTGGTGTCAGTCTGTCAGATTTCAGAGAGGCACACAATTAGGAAGGTAGGAAAATAAGTCAGTGATTGTTTATTATGCCTGCAGTTCACCTAACACTCATCATAAACAAAAACAGCAGTCACAATGAGGAACGGAGCAAACACACACGAGTAACAAAACTGCTCTTGCTTGAGTGTACCAAGCACTTTAATGTAGTCCATCTCCTTTACTGCTCATGTCAAGCCTGGACGGTGGGCCTAGTGTCTTAATTCTGCAAATGAGGAACTTGGCAACTGGACAGGTCAAGTATTTGGCTACAAGGTATTAATAGCTTGTTCCATTCTCAAACTGGTGACACAAGTAAACTCTTAATGGCTTATTTTTGAGTGAACTTTCAATTCTAGCCCCTGGGTCAGCAATGAGACTTCCAGTGTCTGTCCCTGCTGGAATAAGTCCCCAATCATTGTCATCAGATTTCTCCAATGCTTCAAAGCTTAGGCATGGTCCTGTTGTAACTGTTGTTTCAGTAATAGAATGAACTGTTCATAAGGCAGGAGAGAGACAAACCCACTCTCAGTTTGCCTTATTTAGACTTTGGGAAAGCAATGGCAAGTTGGGAAAATTCACAGCTAGTCATGCAAGTTTGAAAATGACCTTTTAAATTCCTTCTGTTTAATAATCCCACTGACTTGTCCTTTATGTTTCTACTTAAGGGGAGGAGATGCTTGTATTTCAAGGTCTCCAAAGAGAAAAAGAATAAAGTGTTATTTCATTCAAATGATTACAAGTTTTAGTAGCATATCATAATAAAAAAATATTTTTACATTAGTTACATTATAATTTGATAATAATATAATATGATAATTATCACTGTAACATAGTAAGCCACATTTTGCTTCTGGATGGCCAGCTTATGACCATATACAAACATGAGACTTCAGTGCATAGGTTTGTTTTTCTATTTATAATCACAAAGTTATCAGGTAATCATCTAGAGTGGGGTCCACAAACTGTGGCCCACAGGCCAAACTGAGACAACTGTCTGTTTTATAGTTTTATTAGAACACAGCTATATCCATGGATGCATCCGTGCCACAGTGGCAGAGTTGGGTAGTTATGACAATGACTATTGTCTACAAAGTGAAAATATTTTTTTACATGGCCCTTTACAGAAGACATTGTCAGCCTCTGACCTAGATTATGTGACAATGTTTATTTATTTATCTTACCTTGACAGGCATGCCTGGCAATAATTAGGCTGGCATATTATAATATGTAAATAAAACTGGTAAAAATCATGCTACTTCCATTATTTTGCTGTCTTTGAAGTAATCTATTAGAAGGAACATTCTGTTTCCCTTTACTTAAACCTATTGTGACTTGATCTCATTCAATTGACATTTATGAAATACCTATTGTGTTCCAAATACAGAAATTCTTACTCTCAGAGTCTAACCCTCCTTGTGTAGAAGAATCACATAATATCTATAGCTGGGTAACAAAATATGATGGATTCTTCAATGCTCTTTGAAAAACCAGGCCTATCAGATCGAACAAATTGATAAATAAATGTTTTCTTTCTTTTGACTTCTAAACCAAGCACATTGATTAGAAGCAAAAATTCAGAGTATCTTTTGACATTAAATGATGATAACCAATATGCCCTTCAGTGCCACTGATACAATCTTTTAATATACCAACAATATACTGTTGCCTTATGACAATACCAAATAATTTTCACGCCTCTTTTGCAAAGACTCCAATTATAATCCAATTCCTTTCTGATTAAGTACATTTTGATAGCAATTCCCTTATACCACAAAATATAGCCCAAGATAATGGACTGTGAGTATAGTTTCAATGCAAATAAGAGGCAGTTTAACAGCCTCGAGAAGTTCATTCTGACTACATTTTCATTGCAGTGATAAACAGCATATAATGTCCCTCAATTATAGCTTTAATGTAAAAATATGAAGTTATAAGACAATTTATCCCAACTAAATTGTAATTTCATTTCTGAGATGTTGCCCTTTTAATAAATAAAAACTCTACTTACCCATTTCATTGTTCTCAAGTTGGGTTTTGACAGTGAGATCGATTACCAGAAAAAAAAAGAATTACAGATGAAATCAATGCTAGCACTATAAGTAAATTAGTGAGAGTTTGTTCAAGCCACCAAGCTTGAAACACTTCTTTTCCCTTTTCTCTCAGGGAGCATTAGGAAATAAAATGTTATTGATGATTGCAACTTTAAATGGAATCGTGGGTCTCTGCCTCCTATGAGCAATATGACAAAGGAACACATTAGAGAAGACCTTGAATCATATGCTAAGTTCAGTTTTTGGACTTTAATGGAATATTTACAGATTCAAAAAAGTACACCTGTTACAAGTGTGCAGCTCTATGAATTTTCACTGACAGACCAATGAAACCATCAACCAGATCAAATAATGAAACACTAGCCACAGCCCACAAGGCAGCAATGACCTCTTTATGAGGATAACTCCTATGTAGACTTCTGACCATATCAATTAACTTTGCTGGTTTGTACTTCCTAAAAATGAAATCAAACTTTTGTGATTGGCTTCATACATTCAGCATTATATATGCAAGAGCCATCCAGACTGTGGTTATGTGTATTTCATTTTATAGGGTGTATCTCAATGTTGTTTCTGTGGATAAACTTTTTTGATAATTAAGGATTTATTTTGAATTAGGCAAAAGAATGCAACAAGAACACCAAACCTGTAATTTCAAGGAGACAGAACAAAACTAGGTTTAAGAGGACAGTTGCAATCGTGTACACAAAATATCCGCAGCAACTTTACTGGTGAAAGAAAAATACTGAAAACAGCTTGTCTTAGTCAACTAAGGCAAATCACACACGTGACTTCTAAACCAAAGATGCTACCACCAAATACATCACATTGGGGGTTAGGGGTGGAACATATGATTTTTGAGGAGGACACAAACATTGAGTTCATAACACAACTCAGATGTCCTTAGATGACCAAATGTTTGAACAAATTGTGACATATTCATACAAAGGAATACTATTCAGTAATAAAAATAAATGGATAAATTTTTACTAACCAATGTCACCCTAATAAATTTAGCAATAAATAATGCATTGAGCAGAAGAAAGAAAGAGAGAGGGGGAGAGAGAGAGGGAGGGAGGAAGGGAGGAAGGTATGCTTGATACATACAACAACCTGGATGGATTTAAAGGGTATTGTGCTTAGTAAGAAATGTTAATCATAAAAGATTGTATACATTGTCTCTCTGTGGGGACATCATTTCCCTTGCATCTTTTTTCTTTCCTACCCCTATTATACCAACAGGCTGATTGTGAGATAGACGAACTTTTTCATCGTTTTACTACCTCCTAGCTTGAATCCCTTGTCATCAGACTGCATTACGAACCACTACTTTCTCTAAGCAACTGAGGGCTAACAGGTTATACCCTTTCAACTTTTTAAAAAACTTTTAGTTCCAGACACAGTGTCATTTACTGCAAAACTACTTCTATCATAATTCTTAGTAATTTTAATATCTGTGCAGATAATAATTCCAAAGCCTTGTTTTCTAACTTCCTTGAACTCTTCTTCACAATATTTTGGTCATTCCCCCTCACAATTATGCATAGCCTAGATTGTAGGGGCAAAAATTTGTAACTTCTTTTTAATTTAACTTCTCAGTTCACCATCTTCGATTTGTCCAAGTTACACTCTGTAATATTTCAGGTCAGCATAGGCATCTATGATCCGTTGATCCTACATTTGAAACAGCCTTTTAATTTTTTATAACTTCACTTATTTTATGTCTTATCCAGGTAACATTATGTAGCAAATCATTAGAATCACTTCTTTGTGTGTCCTTCCTTTCTTTGCACGCATGAGCTCTCTCTCTCCCGCTACTTGAAAAATGCAACTCTTGTCAAATTCAACTCTCCTCTTATGCTCACCTGTACCCATGAAACTAAATGAAGCTGGAAATAAACACAGGACTGCTGACTTGCCTCACTTTAAATTCCTGTTCACTCTCCACAGAGAGCCTTTAATGTGACTGGACAATCATACTGCATTTCCCCAGTCCATTCACTCTTCTGCTTTCCTACGTGACTGTTTTGTATTTCTTTCATACTCTCCTCAAATAACTAATAGACCCTTCTCTGTCCTCTCTCTCTTTCTATTGTGGAAATAGAGGCACTTAGATGAGGTGCTCCTGAAGTCCTCACTGCACACCCACCACCTACCTGCATCTGGGTCATGGAACTCTTCTTCCCTGCTACTGATGAACATCCTCTCTGCCAGACAAGGCCAATCTCTTTACCTGTGCACTGTTCCAATCTGCTTTGTCTATTCAAGGAAATTGCTCTAGAAATTTTGCAGTATCTCATCTCTTTCCAATAGTAACCATTTCTGTCTAATCATCATATAAATGCCTACAAAAGAAAACCATCTCTTAACTCTCTTTCCACTTCAGCCAGTACCTTATTTCTCTACTTCTTTCTATAGCAAAACAAGTACGTACACTCATTATTCCCAATTCCTCTCTTCATGTTCTCTTTAAATTCTTCTAGCCAGGTTTTATTCTCATTGATGGAAACACAGTTCTTGTCAAGGTCATGAATGACCTCCATGTTTTGAATTCAAGGGTCGAATCTCAAGCCTTATTTTAATAGACCTATCAGCAACATTTGTTATATTTGATCACTTCCTTCTTGAATCACTTCCTCCTCTTTCCTTACACTTGGTTTTCCTTCATCCTCAATTAATTACTTATTCTTCATCTCTTTTGGTAGGTCTTCCTCCTTTATTCAATGTTGGAATGTTGGAGTGCCTCAAAGTTCGGCCTTTGGAGGTCTTCTCTCAATGTCTTAGAGATCTCATCTGACAAATTTCTATCTTCAACCAGACCTCCTCACCAATATTTAGACTCATTATATCCCAGGACCTTCTCAAATTTTACTTGAATACCTAATAATCATGTCAAATTTAATGTGTCAAAAATGTAGCTCCTGATTAGACTGTCACTCATTCTTTAAACATCTGTGCCTCTCACACTCTTCTGTTCACTAAGGCACATAATCTTATACTTGATTCTTTTCCTTTTCTCCACTCTCTCAGCGAATCTTATTGACTCTACTTTCAGAATATATGTATAATCCAATCCTTTTCTGTCACTTTTACTGCTACCAGTCTCATCTAATGAGTCTACCTGTGTCCACTCTTGTCCCCCACATTCTATTCTCAATCAAGCACCTAGAATGGAGATCATAAAGATGCAGGCCTGTGTCTGTCTGTCCTCTTCTCAAATGCTTTTAATCTCACACAAAGAAAAAGCTGAAGTCCTCATGGTGGCCTGAAAATACTATGAAGTCGGCTTTCCCCAATACCTTACTGCATTCATCTCCTACTAATTCCCCACCACCACTACTACCACCACCAGCTTCTTCTACACCAGTCACATTAGCTTTCTTGCACTTCTATCCTGTCTGTCACATTCCTCAGTCGGGGCTCTTGAGTTTACAATATACTTTGCCTGAAATTTACTTCCCTTAGTTATTCACTAGCTTCCTTACCTCCTTCCAATCTTTTCTGCACTATCTTCTTCTCACTGAAGCCTGCCCTGACTGGTTTGTTTAAATGGTAACTGAATCCTGCTACATGTCCTACCTCGTTATCTGGGCACTTCAGTTTTCTACTTAGCACTTATCATCATTTAACATACCATGCATTTAATTTATATAGTATTTCATTTACTGTTTATTTCCTGCCCAGAAAGGCAGGGTTTTTGTCTGTTTCTTCAACTGAACACCCACTGATGAATCTCTAAAGTCTAAACCCTCAAGCAGAGACTATTGTTGCTAATCAATATCCATGTTATCATTTTTCTTCAGAAAGTAAGAAGCCCTTTTCCAGAGTCCCCTGGCAATTAGATTGGAGTCACGTGACTGAGTATAATGCTGGCAGAATTCTCATAAGCCACATCTCCTGGTCTGTGAAAGTTGCTGCGTGTGATGCTCCTCTCTTGTCCTGTGTAGCAAGCTTGGAGGCTATTTGCTATAGTTGGTAGCACCTTACAGTTAAAGGAACTTGGGTCCTATTCCAGAATGACCAGCACTAAACTACAACACAAACAATAAATACATTATTACAATAGACTGTTGGTATGTTAAAATTGTTTAGCAAATTAACATACCCTGAAAAATCAAGCACTCAATAAATATATATGACAAAATAAACAAATTAATTAATTTAAAAAAATGTTCATATTATTTTTAATCAAACTCTTCTTAAAAGACATAACACTGGTGCCTAACACAGTAAACAAAATATGAGCACAATTTAACTATTAGTATCAAATATTGTTTTACGCTTATACAACTAGACCTACAAAGACATTTCCAATACATACTGTGTGCCCTTTTTACTTCTCAAAAACTATTTTCCTTACCATGGTTTCTTTTCTCACTCTGCCTTTTCTTGTCTTTTCTTTTTTTTTTTTTCTTTTCTTTGCTGGTGTTACTTCTTTTGTTTTGCTCACTACTGCACTGACTTCTTGGTATTTCACTGTCGGTTCTAAAATCTAATCTTATCTAAATTCTACTAATTTTTGTTTTTGTCCTCTCATTTTCCCCTCACTTTTTGTTATACAGTCTTTGCTTTTTAGCTGATAATGGCAAGGCTTGGATTTTTAGCTGTCACCATTGAATAAGAGCATTTTCTTGTTTATAAACCATCTATGATATCTTCTTTGTGGACTCTTGGCTTGTCTCAGCTCTTGTCATGAATACTCACATAAATACTCACAATAAAAAGCCTTTTCAAACACTTGGAATTTGAGTCTGAAAGATATATAATCACCAAATAAAGGTAATAGAATAATAGAAACATATTTTGAGTAAATCACTTTCCCCCACATTTTCAGTGGATTTATAATACTTTAACTAGTGTTATTTATAAGAATTCGTTTTATTGTTTCAAAGTTACTGGTAGACTAAAACAATCCTTTGAAGACTAGAGGACATGATATCCCTGGTGGTAACACTCAAGATTATTTTCAAACACAACCTTTTAAAAACAATTTTAATCTAATCAAAATGTAGTTATAGCCTGGAATTAAAATATGCACAAAGTGGGTTTCTTAATGGTTTATTTCAATGGGATGTGAAGTTGGAATTGTTAAGAAATGCCGAATGCTAATTAACTAGAGTTAGAAAGCTTGAGATGAGATCAAATATCCTGACATGAACCCTTGATCAGCCTTCCTTATTAAAAGTTTATAGAGGCCAGTTGATCCAATGATACAAAGCTGTGATGTCATAGTCCTTCAAACTCTTGGGGGTTGTTCCTCTTAGTTATCCCATCAACCAGCAGGGGGAGACACAGAATGCTCCTCCTAACCCCAGGTACATCTTGTGCCTTGGGACCTCATTAGTCCTTTCTTTGTCCATAACAGGTAGAACAAGTTCATCCAGTCTGACAAAGCTCACCCCTTAGTGTTTTTGGATTCTTGAATTACAGTTGATTTTGCATTCAAATGATTCAGTAAGAGGGACTTGTGTGTATTTGTTGGTTTTGCGGATACCAGATTATATGCGTTTTTTTAAATATAAGTCAACTCAATTCAGACTAGGGCTCCAAAAATAAAAATGATGAATCTGATTTAAATTCAACCATTTAAAAAATTAAATGTTTATCTCCTAATCACTACTGTCAATAATCTTAGCCTAATAGTCAACTTTACATGAGCTAACGAAGGCAACTCTGAGAGACCTAATGACAAACTATACTGAAATTTTAAAATGTGTTGGCAGGTTGGAAGATCTGTGTTTTGTGTTTTATCTCCGAGGAACCAGATGACTCTGCTTTTGTCTATTCATCAGTTCAGGTCAACATATACAAAGGGTGGGAAGACCTATCTAAAAAAGTATGTTAAGTACCAGGGATAAAGACAGATCATGGCACTTGCCCTTGGGACAGCTAGACATTAGACAAATAATTGCTGGACAGTGTGATCTATGCTCCAAAAGAACTATAAATGAGGTGTTGAAGTAGCTTAGAGGAAAAAGTAATTAACTTCCTCTGAAGTAAGGCATTGAGGCAGGTTTCATAAAGAAAAATAATGCCCAAGCATGGTTTTGAAGAATAGCTAAGCGGTCCCCAGTTCATTTCTAGCTGGTGCGTGCTTCCACTGTAGGAGACCCCCAGTTCGGACCCCAGCTCATGGGACCATGCCTCCCATGCATGAGGTCCCCAGCCCGGTTCCTACCCTGTGCAGCCCCCACCTACCTGTGTGGAATGAAACCATGTCAAAAACTGATGACATACAACTGGAGACTGCTCTGTGCCCTCCTTCTTCTCTCTGTCCCTCTCTGTCTCTGTCTTTCTCTCTGTCAAAAACAATAAAATAGATCTTAAAAAAAAAGAATAGCTAAGAAGAGAGAAGAGATTTTGTTTAAAAAGAAACAGAATGTGAAAAGGCATAAAATAGAACAATTTGTTTGAGCAAGTCTCCTTTGGTTGTGTTACTGGAAGATACTGTGAAAGGGGGACCACACAAGATAAAGCTAAGGATCCAGGCATAGGACCAATAGGGGAGAGGCGTGGACTAAGGCCTGGGAACAGGCTACAGAGTGAACAAGTCGCATTGAGCTCTTTGTTGACCAAGTGACTTTTCAAAATTAGTGGTCATTCAACCCTCCACCAACCTGCTGGAAAGCAGAAAGGAGAATGAAAGAATATGGAAATATAGATGAAAACTCAACATCCTGAAGGATAAAAATCCACACCTCTTTCTTTTAGGATGTTCATTTTCATTATATTAGCAGAAGAATAGTAGATATGAATTATTAGGCAGCACAGGTTCTCAAAAAAGTAAATGTCATATTCAATGATAATTTTAACTTCAAACTTATCTTGATACTCAACAACAACTTTTTCTTCTTCAGGCTTTAATTTTGAAGATTAAATATTGGTTCATAAAAAGGCCTCCAAAGAGTTCCTTGACAGGTGTATCTCTGAGTTCTTTAGGTAACAATAAAGGCAAAACAACTTTGAGCAAATACTTATTTGACTTTCCCATTTTGATCTCTTTGATTAATAATTGGATCTAATCTTCTACTAATTTAATAGAACATTGGGCAGTGATGATGACTTAGGAGAGCTGAATTCCTACTTGTGTTATATAAAAAGTATATGGGTTGTTGCTTTTTAATGTTGTTTGAAAATATAAAGATTGGATGTGCCAAAATCCCCACCCAAATCTCACTTAACACTGCTTTTTCAAAGGAGGAAAAAGCCCTTTAATGTTTATACAACACCTAATTACAAGTTTGCAGGCATTTTAGGTAGTTGAAAATGCAAGGTCTTGATTGGGGGTGTAGTATGAGAAGTCAAAATGTTATTTCCAGCAAATAAAGCAAAGGTCAACAACTTCTTAGTATTAGGATAAAGAATGCTTACAGATAATTTTTACAGGTCTCAGGTTTTGCCAACAGAAATAAAACAAAGAAATAAAAATTAGAATGAAGGAAAGGAAAGGAAGAAAAGAGGGAAGGAGCAAGAAAAATTGTTGACTTGCTTTGATATTCATCCAGGAAAAGCCACTTACTGGAAGGAGCATGGAGCGGTGAGAAAAGCTGGACTGTATAAATTGTTCAACTGAGATTCAAACTTTGGTTTCTTTACCTCCTGGAAGGAGACTCTGAGATAGTCACTTAACCTCTCTGGACTTTCTCTGTTTCAGTGCAGTCATGAAAGTCCCAATCATACAGGCTTGTTGATATGGTTAAATGAGATAATGTGCTTGAAGTCATGGCACAATGGCTGCACAAAGACAGTGTCCAATAAATGTTAGTCCTATAGTTTTCACCAACCCTATCATGGGACTGTAAGGTTTACCCAAAATAGAGAAACACAAACTCATACCACTTCTTCTCAGATTCTTTGATTTTTAAACTAATGACCCAGTCCCCAAAGTTGGGTAACCATTATTTCATCATGATGAAACCAGCAGTAAATAAATAATCCTTCATAGAGCTTACAGTTGAGAAGGAAAATAAGTGAATAAATTAAGGATACGAGGAATGTTATACAATAGGAAGCAAAGGTTATGATGGGATCGAGTAACAGGAAAACCCAACCTTGTCTGTCCAGATCATCAAAGGAGGTGTCTAGGAAGAACTGACCTAAGGCTAAGAAATAAAGAAGGGGTCATTTGGGCAAAATGAAAAGAGAAGGCTGTGGTAGTGGGAAGAGGAGATGGTGAGCTTGCTGGACTTCCAGAAGAGCAGACTAGGTGGAGCATGGAGATTAGGTGCTTTTTGCCTATTGTATCTAAAGAAAGTTAGCATCAAGTCACTGTCCCTTTCTTTTAACTTGATTCTCTTTCTCTCTTTACCAAGTAACTTTCAAAAAAACAGTACCAATAAAGCAGTCTTTCTCTGGTGAGTGGAGGAATCTTAAACTTACATCACATTTACTAATTCCTACGTAGTTAGAAAAAAAAATGTAGAGACTGTCAAATGAGACAATTCTAGACTATACACCATTATTCACTTTGGGACCAAACACTCAAAGGAAACACTGGTAGCATCAATGTGTTTAAACTGTGTGGGTGAAAGTTGAATGATTTCCAGGCTCAGAACAAAGAAAGACCACCTTTCTGTAACTTATACACTCACCATTTCACACCAGCTCACTACCGCTTATCCTGTACAGGGAGAAGGAGAAAAGGACCAGCCCATATTTTTCTACAGACTAGAACTACTATGGAAATACAGAAATTGTCCACCCCTCTACAGGAGTGGTACCCAGCCTTTTTGGCACCAGGGACCAATTGCGTGGAAGACACTTTTTTTACAGACCGGCAGGCCAGGGGTGGGGTGGTTTGGGGATGATTCAAGCACATAGCATTTATTGTGCACTTTATTTCTATTATTGTTACATTATAATATATAATGAAAGAATTATACAACTCACCATTATGCAGGAACAGTGGGAGCCCAGAGCTTGGTTTTGAGTTTGCAAGAAATTGATTTATTAAGGCTGCTGAGCAGTCAAACCTCTCTGCTAATGTTAATCTGTATTTGCAGCCACTCCCCAATGCGAGCTTCACCACCTCAGCTCCACCTCAGATCACCAGGCATTAGATTCTCACAAGGAGCATGCAACACAGATCCTTCACATGCATAGTTCACAATAGGGTTTGTGCACCTATGAGAAGCTAATGTTGCTGCTGACCTGACGGAAGGTGGAGCTCAGATGGTAATGCGAGCCATGGAGAGCGGCTGTAAATACAGTTGAAGCTTCACTCACTCGCCTGCCACTCACCTCCTGCTGTGCGACCCAGTTCCTAACAGGCCATAGACCAGTACCAGTTTATGACCCAGGGGTTGGGGACCCTTACCCTATAGGATGACTATCAAAGAACCATCTTTGATGAAAAGGAATTTCAGACACTCCTACTATACTTAAACTATTTCTTTAGAGTCTTTTGCTTTGTTCCTGTATATTTTCTCACTTCCTCTAAATTTTAGAGTCAATCTACTTTTAATTACTCTTTAGTTTTGCTCCTAGTTTTACCTTTACTCTTGCCTTTTGGATTTCCTTGCCATCCTGATAAACTTCCAAGTTTCCTGTCATCTGTGACCCAACAGCTAAGTTGAGGCAAATGGGCAAATTCTCCTAACAGGGTGTATCTCACTGTTGGCCAGGCCACTCTGTTCAGTAACTGCTGATATTCTTGATCAACAGCTATGGTCAGAAAAGAATTATGAAACATTTTACTGTCCCATTTGATCATTTGATCATCCTCAGACTCCTTGCCTTCGAATGTTCATGTCTGACAAATAAGAATTGGAAGAATGAGATAAATTATTTTTTCCAAAGAAATATAGTAAGCATAATTGCTAAAATTTTATATAATCAGATAATGGAATCTTACAAGTCAGAGGTTGACAAACATTTCTGGAAAGGGTCAGATAGTAAATATTTTCAGCTTTGGGGATTCATACATACAGTCTCTGTTGCAATTGCTCAATTTTTCCATTATGTCATGAAAACAACCATAGACAGTAGATATAAGTAAATATCACTGTGTTTCAATAAAACAATTTATAAAAAGCAATGATACAGTTTTTACCCCTGGTCTGTAGTTTCCCAATCCCTGCTGAAATAAAAGGTACTATTACATTAAACACACTTTACTTGAGGTATAAAAAAAAGTCACTCCCCAGCAGCTCTGGAGGTAGTTTCTACTGCTCTCATATAATGTATTGCTCACATTGGCTACAGACAGACTCTCAGGAAAGAGTGGAAGCATTCTGCATTAAGGTAAATCAGTCCTTAGAATGGGTTTTCACAATTACAACATTTGTACAATAGAGAATCAGCTTGAACTACTTTTCATTTGAAGAAACTATTGTGTCTTTTCATATAAATCTTGCTGTTTATAGATCACTGACCTGCTTTAGGTGTTGTGTGGCATATCAATCCATCCACAAATACACACAATAAATCCAGTCACCCTATCTCCTGAGATTTTATTTATAAAGCAACTTATGAGCACATTCTTACCAATTTTAAACCAAGGTAGCTTGACCATTTTGAATTTTTCTCTTGTCAAGATTCCAAAAGTGTTTCGAAAACTTTAACAACATCCCACTTGCCAAAATTTTTATTTTCACATCAGAGCCATTGGAACATGGAGACAAAGCACAAAGCCCTCTCAGCCAGTCAACTCCTATTGTTCTGGTTTAGGCGGATTAAAAAAAAAAA
Organism: Craseonycteris thonglongyai; assembly: GCA_004027555.1. Taxonomy (NCBI): domain Eukaryota; kingdom Metazoa; phylum Chordata; class Mammalia; order Chiroptera; family Craseonycteridae; genus Craseonycteris; species Craseonycteris thonglongyai. The sequence continues at coordinate 32,794 of PVKE010014867.1, forward strand.
ATAAATGAATGGTGAAACAGATTGTTTTTGAAACTGATAACACAATTTGTTCTCCTGCTTCATATGTTAGATTTCCGCCTGCAGCAAATATTTACAGCAGCATTTTAACCCTCTCAAAGTCAGCTTGCTTATGTAGGGGCTACAACTGTCTTTCATATAGTATACCCTTGACAATGTGGCTTTGAGACAGAAGAAGTAGTGACCTCAGACACTGTCCTATGTGCGTGGTCAATGTTTAGTTATAAGGAGACATGCAGATAGAAAACCTAGCCAAAAACTTGTTGTTCTCAATTATTTAGCATTCCCTTAAACCATTAGATGGTCAAAAATATCTTTAATTGATTCCATCGCTACCTATGCTACTTATTATTTATTACTATAACAAACTTCTCCATGGGAACAGCTAATTGTACCTCCCTGGTGGCCACTTCAAGTGGAATAAGCCTGCACAGTGCAGCCTAAGATATGCTGAAAGGTCTTCAGCTTTGGGGATTTGATTAAAACTGTATTACATGAACACATCAGCAACCACTGCCAAAACAAAACACTAATTTAAAAAATCCTTCTGCTTTACTGCTTAACACAATTGAAAGAAGCTTTGTGTGCATGTGTGTGTGTGTGTGTGCGTGTGAGACTTGGGGAGTGGTAGTGGGAGGAGGGGGGTACATATGCTGTCTCCTTTGCAAGCAATCACGTTTAATGGAAATCATGTGGCATTCTGGGGCATACTAAGGTAATATGTAAATACTAAGGAAAAGGCAATCACACTGGCTGCATTATGGGTACAAGCAAAATCACTGACCTGGTGACAGGACCACAAACTACTGTCCTCAAAAGAGAATTGCACAAGCAGCAAAGCAAATATCTTGTCCAACCTCCCTTAAATACACACATACACACACGCTTACACATGCACACACACGCACGCACACACACACCTTTAAAAGAAGCATAATTATTAATCTGTTCTGTAGTAGAAAAGACAGATGTTATGGAAATAGTAAGCCACACTCTGCTAAGAGTGTTCTATGGAAAGAGGTTCCATAGGCAGCACTCTACACGGGAAGATTTAGACAATTAAGCAACCGTTGTGAGGCATGCAGATGAATAACACATGCTAAATTAAATCAATACCAAACACTGTGTTGGAAATAGGTTAATTGTTTATTTTAAACTTCATGGGGAAAAAAAAAAAGAAAGCAACAGTGGAATTTGTCAACTACTTAAAGCAGTAGCCTGGCCTAGATTTGCCACAGCGGCCCAGAGAACAGTGTGCCCCCATGTAGTCGTATTTATGGGCCTTTTAAAAACATGGTTTCTCCAATCTAGCAACAATTCAAGATTCATTTTCAAGAAGCTGGTAGGTAAGTGTGGCATTTGTAAAAATTGAAAAGCCAAGGCATTAAAATATCACCCAGTACTAAGACTGAGCCTAAGCCCCTAAAGAAAACTTGGGCCTCAGTTTACCTCATTTATTCTTCTAGGCTTAAAA